>VYZW01014247.1:0-14341 GCA_013401315.1 Balaeniceps rex | reverse complement strand
TTAATGCCCTACCCAGATTTTTTTTCACGTTAATACCCAGTCTAAAAAAAAAATCTATTACTGCATTTCCTTATAAATTACTTCAACATATACCAAGGATGACAGAGGCTTCTTTGGGAGTCAGACGAGCCTGGAAGTCTGGCACTGAGTCCTGGACTGTGAATCAGGACAACGAGACTCAGAAATTCCTGTGTAGTTTCCCCCGCCCCTTCCCAAAGGCCTGCATGGAAGGGCTCTGGATAGTGTCACAGGTATCTGTGTCTGTGTGCTGCTTGTGTCACGTTAGCCTCATCAGTATGCTGAACAGTGGGAGAGTGTATCTGAAATCCCACTTGACTACACTAGATGACTTACCAGAGGCCATGAAGACCAGCATGAACTTTGGCCAAACATAGCTGTAAGCTGAGGTAATGTGAGAGCCCTGACATGGAGATCAGTTCCCTTGCAGAGCTGATCAGCTGGTTTTCCAGCCCTCACCAATTTGTTTTACACTGATGCCAACTGCATCTTCTTCCTGTCATGCCTGTGGTGCCAGTGATGCTTGACCACCTTAGCCTTGGTCTTTGCTCTGTCCCTTCTCCTGAACAGCTCCACCTGTTCCCACAGATCGTGCCCTGAAGAAGATCCCCTCAGCACTTTAAAGGATTTGCTTTTAATGAAAAACAAAACCATACTGAAACAAACAGTGTGAGGAACCTCTCTTCTGCTTTTTTCATTATTGTAACTGTGTCTTTTTTCATCCTTGGTCCGTTGTGATCCCTTGACCGTGTTCTGTCTAATTTAGGGATTCTCAGATTAAAGGACAAAAGCGTTAGCTAATTCATTTCTGCAGTGCTGTGCAGGTTTATACCAGCTGAACATCTGAATTCGTGTGTGTTAAAAACCCTTTTGCAGACTAATCAAGTGACATTTCACATACGGAGGGAGTAACTTGCCTATCCAGCTGTACAGCTGGTTTGAGCCTTGAATGTTTTGGCTGTAAAATAACAATGATGCCCAGAACCCAATAGTGAAAGGAGGATTTTTTTTATAACCTATTTCTTAGAAGCAGATCAGAGGATCTGAAAGCCAAGCTGGGTGTTTTAAAGCTCACACATCTACCAGGATAAAGATTTTGCAATTAATTAATAATTTCCTTGGTGAACCAAAACCAAATCCTGCTCACCCAGTTCAGATTGTAAAAAGAGAAAACACTGTTTGGAGTTTACTCTCCAATGGGACTAATTATTCTCTTATATTTCACCCATCACATTATAATCCTCTTCAGAGAAAAGAAAGAATAAATGTTCTCATTAAATTCTGAAACAGGCATTTTTTTCTGACAAGTTGCTCTTCCTTTGAAGAGGCTAATATCCGATGATGGAAATCGTAAAGAATAAATAAAAAAGCTTTGTAGAGAATGATTTACTTAAAATTACACTGTCAAAGAGCTTTTCATAATAATTAAAAAATTCACAATGTTTGTGATGAAAGCACTATTGAAACTGCAATCTGCTTACTCACCTGGTGGTATTTTCATGTTCTTACTTAATGAACACACTCTGTGTTTTGTTATTGTAAGGCTGCCTGGGAGAGCTGGGCTGGTAGCATTGACTCTTTCCTCAAATACAGCAGTCTCAATTGAGCAAATCAGTCCTATTCAGTAAACTACTTGAGCATGCTCTCAAGTCCCATTAATTTGAATCATTTTCTGACCTGGAGACTAAAGGGTCCCTAGTAGCCACACAAGAATTTTGCTCTCATTCTTTGCAGTAGAACCAGATGTTTTGGGTACAGTGTGTGTGTCGGGGTGAAACTGAACGGGAATGCTCTCCTCGGTAGCTGTGTACACACAGTTCCGATTTCCCTGTAAGAGCAGTGTCTGTTGATATCCACGGGAGAACGGACTGCTGGGTGAACAAGAGTTACCTCTTATAGAGGACAGAGAGCAGTTTAACACCTTCAAAATCAAATTGTTCTGGTACTAGGCCAATTCAAAAGTGAACTCCCTTAAGAAGGTCAATATGGTCAAATGAAGCTCCTGTGGATTGTTATGAACCTGGACTTTTTCTCTCAAAGAGTAACTTCATCAATCCTGGAAGCCCATCATGTAAGTGTGCCTGATGTAACACACCTCTTAGCTGCCAGGTGAAGAAATACCTTTTCCTTAGTTAAGAAGTGTCTGTCCAAATGAAGAAAAGCAGCTCCACCCTTAGCAGATCTATTTACATATATGAAACAGTGTAATTTGGACCAGTATGATGTTCCTACCTGAACATGTGAAAAAAAACACTTCCCTCTCATACCTAGGAAAAAACTTGTCTTAGCTGGGAAGTAATTAACCTGGAGAAGTGTAGTCTGAAGTAGGGAATGGTTATGTACTTCTCCAGGCCTGTTTGCCTGACGAAGTGTTACTGAAAACGTCCCAGAGAAGATCATATCCAATTTTGGTGGTACTGTGCTCGTAGGCTTATACCAGTTATATGAGGGCAGCTGTAAGACTGAATGGTGCTTGTACCAGTTTCACCTAAGTCCCCTGAACAACATGTCNAATGTTCTCATTAAATTCTGAAACAGGCATTTTTTTCTGACAAGTTGCTCTTCCTTTGAAGAGGCTAATATCCGATGATGGAAATCGTAAAGAATAAATAAAAAAGCTTTGTAGAGAATGATTTACTTAAAATTACACTGTCAAAGAGCTTTTCATAATAATTAAAAAATTCACAATGTTTGTGATGAAAGCACTATTGAAACTGCAATCTGCTTACTCACCTGGTGGTATTTTCATGTTCTTACTTAATGAACACACTCTGTGTTTTGTTATTGTAAGGCTGCCTGGGAGAGCTGGGCTGGTAGCATTGACTCTTTCCTCAAATACAGCAGTCTCAATTGAGCAAATCAGTCCTATTCAGTAAACTACTTGAGCATGCTCTCAAGTCCCATTAATTTGAATCATTTTCTGACCTGGAGACTAAAGGGTCCCTAGTAGCCACACAAGAATTTTGCTCTCATTCTTTGCAGTAGAACCAGATGTTTTGGGTACAGTGTGTGTGTCGGGGTGAAACTGAACGGGAATGCTCTCCTCGGTAGCTGTGTACACACAGTTCCGATTTCCCTGTAAGAGCAGTGTCTGTTGATATCCACGGGAGAACGGACTGCTGGGTGAACAAGAGTTACCTCTTATAGAGGACAGAGAGCAGTTTAACACCTTCAAAATCAAATTGTTCTGGTACTAGGCCAATTCAAAAGTGAACTCCCTTAAGAAGGTCAATATGGTCAAATGAAGCTCCTGTGGATTGTTATGAACCTGGACTTTTTCTCTCAAAGAGTAACTTCATCAATCCTGGAAGCCCATCATGTAAGTGTGCCTGATGTAACACACCTCTTAGCTGCCAGGTGAAGAAATACCTTTTCCTTAGTTAAGAAGTGTCTGTCCAAATGAAGAAAAGCAGCTCCACCCTTAGCAGATCTATTTACATATATGAAACAGTGTAATTTGGACCAGTATGATGTTCCTACCTGAACATGTGAAAAAAAACACTTCCCTCTCATACCTAGGAAAAAACTTGTCTTAGCTGGGAAGTAATTAACCTGGAGAAGTGTAGTCTGAAGTAGGGAATGGTTATGTACTTCTCCAGGCCTGTTTGCCTGACGAAGTGTTACTGAAAACGTCCCAGAGAAGATCATATCCAATTTTGGTGGTACTGTGCTCGTAGGCTTATACCAGTTATATGAGGGCAGCTGTAAGACTGAATGGTGCTTGTACCAGTTTCACCTAAGTCCCCTGAACAACATGTCAATGTTTTAAACATGCTTCCCTGCCCCGGGGCTGCTGGCTCCTGCTATCTGCTCTCCCTGAGCTGCAGGACTTCTCAGTAGCTCGTTCTACTCCCGGCCTCAGAGTTTGTCTCCGTGGGTACCAGGTCCATGGACTGCTGCCATGTCCTCTGTGAGTTGTTCTGTGTTATAGCTAGTGTTATCCATCAAAACTGGAACAAGTGCTTTTCCTTTTGATCTACATCCTCTTTCAGGCTGACTTACTCTCAATCTAATTTTCTAGTACAGCTACTATCTAGTGTAAGGAAGGCATTAGAGACTCTGGCACTTTGAGATTCTTTGATTCAGACGCTTGAATCGCTACATGGCCAATACCATGTAGCTACATGGCCAACCATGGCCAATGTCAGCCAACTCCTAAAACAATGTTAGAAAACAACTGCATTGCCCTGGGAAAGTGGCATTTTCCTGTCCTAATTTTTAAAACTACACTGCACCTATTTTGTGTGCTGTTAGCAAAAAATATGCTGTGGTCTGCACCAAAGAAATGTGTGTCCCTGGTTATGTACTGCTAGTGTTATCCATCAAAACTGGAACAAGTGCTTTTCGCTGTGGTCTGCACCAAAGAAATGTGTGTCCCTGGTTATGTACTGCTAGTGTTATCCATCAAAACTGGAACAAGTGCTTTTCGCTGTGGTCTGCACCAAAGAAATGTGTGTCCCTGGTTATGTACTGCTAGTGTTATCCATCAAAACTGGAACAAGTGCTTTTCGCTGTGGTCTGCACCAAAGAAATGTGTGTCCCTGGTTATGTACTGCTAGTGTTATCCATCAAAACTGGAACAAGTGCTTTTCGCTGTGGTCTGCACCAAAGAAATGTGTGTCCCTGGTTATGTACTGCTAGTGTTATCCATCAAAACTGGAACAAGTGCTTTTCGCTGTGGTCTGCACCAAAGAAATGTGTGTCCCTGGTTATGTACTGCTAGTGTTATCCATCAAAACTGGAACAAGTGCTTTTCGCTGTGGTCTGCACCAAAGAAATGTGTGTCCCACAGCTAAGTCCACATGATTTTTTTTTTTTTTTTAAACTCACAAGTTCAGGCATGGTTTTCAAGCATGATGAATAGAGAACAATGTCCTGTTTGTGTGGGTGTCTGCACTGTCAAGCAGGCAAGATTTAAGTGACTGCAGATTTTTGAATGGGAATCAAAAAAGGTCATTTGGAAATGGACATTTGCTCCTGCACAGTTTGTGACTAAACATCTGGGATTCACAGAGGATACTAGAGAAAGGTATTAGTAGTAAACAAGATTTTGCTGGTTTCTTCCACAGAAAGAGCAATACCAAGAACAAAAATGGTAACAGAGTAGAAAATTACCAAAATTTGTGCTGTGTGCACTTAAGCTGCTTTTAACAATTATGTTCTTCTTTCTTTGTTTTTTTTTTTTTCCACTCAGAGCCTCAAAAATTGACTAGTTCTAATGAAAAAGAAAAGACACTGATGTTATACAGTAGTGGAAAACAAACCAATTTGTTGAAAATTACTGTTGAAAAGTATTCTTCGCTAATAGGTCACATTTATTCTCTTGAAACATTGTGCAAATTTTTAAATTCTTCTGAGGCTGTAGTGAATGTTTTTCATCTTTACAATAATGTTTTGAGGAATCACAGATAGCAGGCATCTCAGAAGGGGAACATAAGTACCCTCCCGAAGCAGTTTTTACCATAATATCATACTTCTCTACCTATTTTCTCCCCTCTTCAGAAAATACAAAAAAAAAAAAATTACTTGCTTTCAAGCTATAACAACTTAGCTATTTCTTCATTTATGCCCTTCAAGAAGGCATATATCATACTTACAGTTGTTTCATCCGCCTCTTTTCTGTTGATTCCCCCCGTTTCAGAAAATGGACATAAATGAGAGTAGCTATTGATGTGAAGAATACTGATGCATTATTTTAACATATTTATTCCTTGTAAACATTCATTAGTTAAAAAGGAATGCTTTTCTCAAAGCACTTCCCAGCACATTCTTATAACACAATTATCCAAATAGACTACTCCAAGAACAGGCATCACCCAGGCATTAATAACCCAGTAGCTGAAGGCTTGTTGGCTTTCTTACCAGAGCCATTCTCCCAGCTTCTCTCAGTTGGGGAAAGCAAATGTGCCTTGCAGCATGCCCTGAAGGATGATAAAGTCAGATTATTATTGGCAATAGTTAGTCTTTAGAGGGGAGCATGAACTATTGTTCTGAGCACAAGACAAAACCTGAAACTCCCAGTCCCAGCTCTGACTATGATTCTCTCCAAGGCTTTGGGTAAATCACTCGATCTCTTCACCTCAGTTTCTTTATCTGTAAAATGGTGATAATATCACTTTGTGTTGCCGAGTAATTTTACAAGATGTTGGAAAATTAATGCTTGGAAAACACTTTGATGATAATAAGTGCATTTTAAGTGTGAGGTTTAATACAAACAGCTCATAAGAATGGTGTTCTGCACTCTGTTATAAAGTAATTGGGACAGATTAAATGCTTAAGTCATACCGCAGGACCTACAACTGTGTTTTTAGAGCAATCCACAACAGCATTTCCTTAAAAAAAGCTATAGAAAGTGGAAACCAAAAATGCTCCCCACTGTTTCCTTGTGGTAAGAATGTTGCAACAGAAATGGTGAAGAGATATTGTTCAGAATATTTTACTCAAAATGTCCAGAGTGTTTCAGCTGAAAACAAACTGACAACTCAGTGGAGAGTAGTACTGGGCATGCAGTTGACTCTGAGTGTAGGTCAGCAGCAGTCCTGCAGCTCAAGTGTCTTTCTTTTGTGTTGTAAAGTAGCCATAGATCAGGTGGCAGCAGGTCTGGAGTAGAACAAAGCAGACCATGTGAGCAGCAAAAAATGGCAGAGTTTTCTCAAAGACCACACTTTAAAACAAAGAGCAATTTCAGCCATGAGTGGAATGGAAGGCCTTTATTTTTTAGCCTTGTTCTCCGTGTATGGGCTGCAACTCTGAATGATGAGGCTAGTTGAGCCAGGTCTATTGTCTGACCCTTCCTCTAGAAATTCCCTGCTGGAAAAAAGGCTGTGAACAGCCAGGTGAATGATGGGCTAATTCTAAAGAAGGACTGGCATCTAAACCAGAAATTGGGTAAACTGGAGGTACCTAACACTGCCACTTAAAACCATTTAATGCCAGTGGTGCTGAAATGCCCTAACATTTCCCTGTTTGACCCAGAATATCTTCAGGCACCTGGAGCTCTGCTTTATTTCTTGTGCAGACTCCCTGTGTCCCAGGGAGTGCTGTGAAAACTTGTAGAGTGTCTCTGAGTTCGGTGATGGTCCCTCTGTGCTTCCCAAGGGCTGCTAGGAGTACGCTTGCCCCAGCAGCCAGAGCAGGTCCTGCTCTCCACTCCTTCAAGGCAGCCATCACCACTTCCTATTTAAAATACAAATGGTTAGGCCCCTTTGGCTCAATCTAAAGCTCAGAGCAAACCTCAGGATGTGAGAGTGACAAATCTTGTATTCTCTTCAGCCTCAGAGTTTCCACCTGCCTCCATAGCAGAAGCAAGCTCATGAAAAACAATGTGGTGAGGAAGGTGAGCTCTCCACTTTTCCATGGAAGGGCTATCACCTGACAAAAAAAGAATGCAGGATATCTGGGGCCAAAAAGAGAAAAAAGTGCAAGTGTGGCGCTGTACCTCGTATCTGGGACACTCATGAAAGAAAGTATTTTTCTGGTTTTTTTTGTCTTCCATGCAATTGTCTTTGTATTTTGCACTAAATCGCCATTGACTCAGCTGTGTAAACCACTGTCCAGAGATGATGACTCTCAGTTGTCTCCTCCAGGCAGCCTAAAGGATGATGTCTTGTAGGCCTTGCATCATTTGGATGGGCTGGTCCTTAATCAGTTCATTTTAGAATAGAATAGAACAGAATCATTAACGTTGGAAAAGACCTCTAAGATCATCTAGTCCAACCATCAAGGTGCTGTTTTAAAGAGGTGAATCCTCTTCTCATTTTCCAGTAAAAAGCTATCAACTTGGACTAAATAAGGCAGGAAGATTATGGCAGTTCATGGTAGATGTGAGGTTTGAAACCTATTCCAAATCTACAGTAGTCAACGAAGACATTGTGCACTGAAAGCAGCACCTTGTCGTGAGGCAGCAATTTGATGTATTTGCAAATCATGTTGCAGTTATAAGCCACAGTTGGCAATGACCCACTTTTGTTATTGTACACAATGTTAGTCAGTTGATTTCTGCTAGTCGCAGAGCAAAATTTTGGCATTTCAAATAGCTGTAAATATTTATGAGTTAAATGCAATTTTTGCTAATATTTTAGCACTGTTATATGAAGAGATTATCCACAAAGGTTGAGATGTTGCTGGCATTTTGCACAGGCACCAAGAGAGCTTTTGAATTCTCTTTCCTATTGAAAGGCATAATCTCAAGAACAATCTAAAAAATGCTTTAAGTATGACAGAGCACTTCTTATCATTTATATACATTTATGGCCTATTACATAAACACAGAAGCAAAATAGAAGATGTCTGCATCCTAAAGTCAGTTTTTTTATGACTTGGAAGCCCATCCTGGAGTACTACCCTCATTTCATGGAAAGGTGAAACAAAATGGAAACAAATTAGGGGGAAGTCAATGCACAAAGCAAGAAAGTTTCTCAGATAAAACATACAAAAGCATTTGTTTTCTGAAATATCCTTAGAGGAAGGCTCCTCCTGACCAGTAATATAATGTTACCTTAGTTCTTAAGATGTCATCCATGTACTCAGGTAGGAAACCAGCTATAAGCTTTTTATTTACAACACCGTGGGGAGGCAGGTGCAGGCTGATCTAAGTGTACGTATGTTTAAAGGGAATGGGAGCCTGCAGCCATAAGGCCACAAACGCGCCAGGTAGCCAAGGAGCATGCATGACTGTGGCCACAAATATAATTGCATTGACTTGAATATTGAGTGAATTTTTAAGATCTGTATTGTGGTAGAGCTTAGAAGGAACAATTTGCAATTAAGGCACCATTGACTAGGCCCCACACACTCATGGAACAAAAAGACAGTCCCTGAAGAGAGGGCAGCCTGAATAATAAGGCAAATACTGGCATTGCTCATGAAACTAAGATGTAGCGAAACCCATTCATAAAAGATATCAGAATGTATCCAAACCACTTAGAAATGTTTGTAAGAAATAATATTTCTACCAGAAAGTTGACATAAAAGACTGAGGTCTATACCTTTGCCTGATTGTTATGAGGGAGAAGTTTCCGAGTCCTCTGCTGGTTCTGTCTGAACAGCTGGCTACTTGACAGGGCTGTACCGGCTCCATTTGTGATGTTGTGAACAGTCAGCTCTGCTGAGTCCTCTTAGTTTCACAGACTTTAAAAAGACAAAAGAAAAATATTCTGTCAAATAGAAATAATCAACCTGGAATGTATTCCTGCTCTTTCACAAGGATATGGCAAACAACAGGAAGTAAGGGATAAATCAGTAAAATACAGGTGGTTGTGGTACCTGAAATGATCCTTTACTGGCTGTTCATATAGTGAAGCAATGTGAAAAGATGGAGAGTTCAGAAAATTTGCTCAGTAGGCAGTGAGAGAGGCCATTCTGTCTGAATATTTTTTGTCAATTACCATATAGTAATCTGAGATGTATTTTTTTTGCTACATTTATTCCATTCACTGAACTGATTAAAAAGGCAAAGTTTTCAGGAATATAGCTATGGATTAAATATAGATGTGCATAGATAGGAGTAATTTCTTACACCACTGAAAAAGATGTGTATAATGTGGTATAATAGAATGAGATTTGCATCTGATTTACAACCTCAGTATAACTAAATTTAAAACACCTTTTGGATCACTTACATTTTGTCAGCTACTTGCCTTGTTGGAGGTCAGGTGGGAGTCTTGTCATCATTTGTAATAATTGTAATTGAGTAAACTGGCTGTGATCTGGCCTTTTTTCTGAATTTCATTCCACTATTACTTAAAAATTATAAGAAAAATAATACCTGAAGTAGGGATTTTTTGTTAAGAATACCTTCTCCCATGTTTGGACTGGACCATCCATTCTGCCCAAGGATGACTGAGATGCTGAAATACTGAGGTGTTTAAATACTCAAGTAGTGGATTATCCACTTCCTTGCTAGGAATCATGGGAGGTTTCAATATGGTGGCTCAGGTATGTAGGAGCTGACTCACCATCCCCTTAACTCCCATCATTTCACACTTGAAGCTAGACAACTTCTAAGGAGTACTGTGGGAAAAAGAAAAAAAACCTTTGTGTTTAATAGCTGAATACTTAGAAGCTAAGACTCAAGCATGATTAACTAAGACTCAGACATGATCAGGGTAGCACGGTTGAACCTCACCCCAGCTACGGTAACCGTACACAAGTGGACTCTACATCCATGGTGAGAGCGAAGCTGTATAACTTCACTTAATGATACTGATTTCATTGAAGGGAAGAATGGGTAATCAGTAAAGAAACCCATTAAAAGGCTCTGACCAGGAGCCATGGTTTTCAGGGCTTTAGTTTAAGCAAAGCAGGCAGTGTATTGACAAGGAAGCCTCTGAGATGTTCAGCATGAATCCAACAGTGGGCTGCTTAGTTACAATACTGTATTAATTTACTGTATTTTTTCCAAAAGTAATTTTATGAATCCCCAGTCAGAAGCATGATGGTAATTTTCCAGCCTCAGAGCATGAAACAAGTTCTCAAAGATGCAAGGGATTCATTAAAAGGAAGCCAGGAAAATTATTATATCTGCATGCACAGAAATACTGACTTTGCAATTGCAAGGATCTCTTTATAAACAATGTCTACATAGATACGTCTAAAGGTGATGGGGGAAAAAAAATGCTTGGCACTTCACAAAGAGCCGGTTTCAGGGTTGGGGGTCAGGGGAGAGAGGAACCTGTAAAGATGGGGATATCTGCAATGCTGACCAACTTAGTATAATGTTCGCTTTTCATTAAGCCAAGCCAAACGAGACGAGAGGGCAAATTTGCACGCTGTCTCCCTGGAGCCCATAACTCCATGCCTGAGATCTCCAGAGGGGGGGTTCATGTTAACCTCAGTTGTGTCATATTTAACTTGGCTATTGGAAGACTCACTTGGGTCTCTTTGTAAATACCACAGCTTTTATATTTCTGACTCTCCCCATTTTAATACTGCTGTTTTGCTACATGGAGACTTCTTGTCATACTTTTGATTTCTTCTAAATATACATGGTTCATCCTCCAGTCTGCTGCTGAACTTCTAATCTGCATGTCCCGTCATTCAGATGTTGCACGCAGGGGGCATTACTGTGTGATTTCCAGAGGGTGAATGAAAACAAGAGGCTTGGTTCAATGCTGTGAGATATCAACCTGTGAGGGAAAGCTCTAGGGCACCACTTGTAATTCCCAGGGATCTTCATATTCAGAAAAGCAGTGAGAAGCCCTATGCTTTAGCCTGCCTGAGGACTCTCCTGCTGGATTCATAAGTACTCATTTTGACTTCTTAACTGCATGCAAAACAAACAACAAGTTGAAAAAAAGGGTTTCCTCAAAAACGCAAGCTTCGGTTTACTTTCCCAGCTGCAAAATACCTCAGTTGCCCACCTCATTGCCTTTTACACCCCCACCCTGCCTCGTCCCCGTGGCCACGACAAGGCCCTAGAAATGAAGAGTTCCATAACGAGCTCAACTCAGAAGAACTTACACAAAAAGGCAATAGTAAGGGCCCTTTTAAAAGGCCGCCTGCTATCTCTGCCCACCTTGATTCCGGAATCATTTGTTTAAGTTTCTGATGATTGCATCTATAGCTGATCATGTAAGAAAGGGAGACTCTAACTGAACGGCATTTGAACTTTACAGTCAAAACTCAATACTTCCAACTCAGGTGCTATACCAGCTTCAGAAGAGATAGAAATAAAAAAAGGGGACATGAACATCTGCTAGAGAGGGACTCTCTTCTAGTGATGCTTGAACTGATCTTCAAGAGGCTGGCACTGCACCCTCCACTGTGCATCAAGGCTGTGGTGGGGACTGGATGCCTTCCTGCTGGCTCCCAGTAGCGAAGACGGACATGGACCTCTTCAGCAGGTTGTTGCCTCTGCACTGTGTAGCCATTCTGGTGGTGAGTAAGAGTGGTGCAAACCTTCAAGCAGAAGTGATGCTCCAAATTTGTCCCAGAGAAACACCTCTGCCATCACAGATCATCATTCTGCCCAAGGTGGGTTGTTTTTTTCTGGCCTCAGAGAAACCTGCCGCACGTGTACACAGCATCACACCACTTTCTTCCCAAAGGGCAGATGCCTTGAAGAAGCTGCCAGGCCTGTGCAGCTGCTGGGACACAGGGCAAGAGACGTTTAAAAAACTTCACCTCCTTGCTGATCAAATGACAAGTGGGGCTTTGCTGCTTTTCTAGGGTTTTTGCTCTCAGGTTCCTCCGCTGCCTGTCAGTGACTACAGCAGTAGCAGAACTCTCTTTTTATTTGTGCCATCTAAAATGGTGAGGGCTGTGTCAATGCGTAGGTGTTCGTGCCAGCAGTGTTCAGCAGCTTAGTTTACGGCTAGTCTTGCAAAGTCATTCATTGAGATTCTTGTCACGTTTTACTATATAACATCCTTTGAATAAGGGTGAAAAAAAGAAAATAACATCTCATGTAGAAGTCCAGGCGCTGAGATCTTCCAGCTGGGACCGTTGTCAGAGTTTATCAGTGTTCCTGCTCTGTGGGCTTGGCAGTGACCTTTGTGGAAGGGTAGCTGCTCACCTGGTCACGGAGCATACATGGGTTCCTGTATGTCACCACATAACTAATGACAAAGATGTCCTTTTCAGTGTAACCTGATGTGAAAGCTGTAACTTGTTATAACTCTTCCCTTTCTGAAACTGCAGTACCGCTCCTGTGTGCATACTGCTTGTGTTATGCAGCCATCTAGAGGCCCTGCTGCCTGTACCGGCTTTACACTGTTGACCAGAAACCACAAAACTGCAGGAAAATACAAGCTCTGCTGACCCTTAGTGGCCATAACTTGGCTGCAGTGCTGTGGAAATGCTTTTACAAATTCAGGACTGCTGTTCTGGTGCTGTTGTGCAGGTGTTGTCATATTTTTTTGGGGGAAGATACTGACTAACCTGCTGAGGGCAAAAACTGGGGAAGCACTGTCAGCAGAGAAGAGGATCTGGGTATCACAGAGGAGAACGTACCTGACCACGAGATTTTATGGCAGTTCCACAGAGCAAATGCAATATCTTACATCTAGGGGCTATCAAAATTGACACCATAAACCGAAGGTGAGTTATTCCCTGGCAAAGAGAGATGGAAAGAAAAACTGGAGGCAAAACGCAAAATGATTAAAGACCACCACATGGCTCTGACGGACAAATGTAATTCTTGGAGACACCAGGAGATGCACGTCTGGTTCAGATAGGGAAGACAACCACTTGTAGTGATGAGACTTCACCTGGAGTATCAGACACAAGCCTGGCTTTCAAACATCAGGAAACAGGAATCTGAATATGCAAATAAGGCCTCAAGGTGATCAGGGAACTGAAATACTATTTTAAGAGGAACTTAAAGATCCAGCAGGACAACATCCAAAAGGATATGAAATGTTTCCCCTATTAAAAAATGATATCACTGGTGTCAACAACAGAGAGGGATAAAAGTCACATGGTGCGAGATCAGATGAGCATAAATTGCCCAAACCTTTTGGACTGGAAAGTCAATGTGTTTTTAACACTAACAGCAGTGAGGTTCATTAGCCACGTCTGAAGTGCCATGAAGAGGGAACCCTTGCTAAAATGCAGGTTGATCCATGAGGTGGTTGTCAGCACCAGCACTTCCAGCCCCACATTCCTGCTTTGGTGGTGCTCTGCAGACCTGCTAATTTCCCAAGTTGTGTTGTGATGACTGTAAAAACAGTGTCCCTGCATCAGCGTACCTTACACTCCAGCAGGGGGGAAAAGTCTGTGAGAGGCTGTTACGGACACCCTTTTGGTCTGAATCCTTCATTTTTACTTCAGCGTTAATTTACATGACATCTCTTGGAACAACTTTTCACAGGCCCCTATGTTGAAGAAGACGTCTGTGTTTTCACTCTTCCTTGCAGCACTTGACCATCTCCCAGTGCCATCCCCCCCGCTTGTCCCAGCTCCTGTAAAACACTGAAGCTGGCACTCTCTTCCCCGGACACCTTTTTACAGTGATACTCTCTTAGGATCCCTCAGCTATGAGGACGCCCGCATCCACAGGCAGGTCGTGATAAATGCTACGGAAACACAGACCAGAACGATAACTTCTTACTCAGATGGCTCGTGTGTTTGATATAAGCCACCTGACAGGTTCTCAGCAGATCGAAGCAGACCTGCATGGCATGTTTCATGCCCAAAGACAACGGTGCTTCTCAGTAAACGAGTTCTGCTGCAGCTCTCCAGGCACGCGTCGGCCGGGCCGCAGCCGGCGAGGAGGCGGGAGCGGGGCCTGCCCAAGCCGCCTCTCCATGGAGAAGCCGGCGGGGCCGGGCGGAACCGCAGCCCCGGAGAGGGAAGCGCGCTGGGGCCGGCGCAGGCCGCGGGC
>VYZW01014240.1:68096-116443 GCA_013401315.1 Balaeniceps rex | reverse complement strand
CGGCGCGGCCCTTCGGCTGCCCGGTGCCGGGCTGCGCCTGGTCCTTCGCCACGGCCTACAAACTGCGGCGGCACCTGCACTCGCACGACAAGCTGCGGCCCTTCGCCTGCGCGGCGCCGGGCTGCGCCAAGCGCTTCACCACCGTCTACAACCTGCGGGCCCACAGCCGCGCCCACGAGCAGGAGGCGGCGCACAAGTGCGAGGCGTGCGGGCAGCGCTTCCCCAGCGCCGCCCGCCTCGCCGCCCACCGCCGCCGCAGCCACCTGGAGCCCGAGCGGCCCTACCGCTGCGACTTCCCCGGTAAGCCGCCGCCGGGCCTCTGGGGCTTGGTTCCCTTCCCTCCCCTTCCAAAAAAAACCAATTCGTCCGGGTAAGGGTGGGATCCCTTCCCTGAGTCTGTGCAGCGGCTCAGCTCGCTTTTCCTCTCTGCTGCCCCTCCTTCCCCTTCGGATCGCCCCCCCGAGTCTTGAGGAAGGCCCCCGCTCCACGCCACCTCAGTTGTCAACAGGGAAAGTTTGGGAGCCGGAGGATGCAGTTTGGGAGCCGGAGGATGCTGTGCCTCCGCTGGTCAGCTTACGTGTGGCTTCGTGCTGGTGTGGTGAAACGCCTTAAGCCACAGCACAGGTCTTCAGTGGCATACCTTAAACCGCACTGTACGTGTTCTGATTGCCCACCTTGGCTCAATAATTGTAGTCCCTGGGAGTAATGTAGTTCAGGATTGCACTCTTCGGTTTTTCCATGTACCAGGATGTAATATCCTGGAAAAAAGAGGATAACGAAGGTCCCCTGCTAAAAGTTGGGAGAAAAGAGTGCAGTTTTCCTGATTCAGTTCTGTATCAAGCTGATGCGCGGTTTCCTTTCTCTCCCCAGGCTGTGAAAGAACATTTATCACAGTGAGCGCGTTATTCTCCCATAATCGAGCCCACTTCAGAGAGCAAGAGCAGTTCTCCTGTTCGTTCCCTGGCTGTAACAAGCAGTATGACAAAGCCTGCCGGCTGAAAATCCACATGAGGAGTCACACAGGTATTCGCGAGGGTGACTTGTACCTGGAATGGTACAAGCAAGCGCTCCTGACTTGCAAGGACCACTGCTAAGCTGAAATTCAGCCTTTTAATGTTTTAAAGACAATTATGTATACTCTCTAATGTCCTCTGTTTTCCTGGTTTCGTGGCTTTACAGTGTGGGTTTTGTTTTTTGGTTTTTTTTAAGTGTCACTTTTGTTAAGTGAAAGTTCATAAGATGTGATGGAAACTAACTTCACATCCTTCTTTGTATTGTAATCAGCATGTAATCACAGGCCATGAAAACAGAAAAAAAAAAATTTCAGCTGTGTTTCTGTTTTGAATAATGCTGTTAGTGGTTATTAAAGCACATTCAAGATAGCTCAGATTAATATGAGATGGATTCATAATTATCTATGCTCGCTGATGCATAGAGAAGGATGCGATGGCCTTGAGTTAAAGAAGACTCATTGTACGATGGGGAAGGGGCATCACAGTACTCTGCAGTGAATTGCAGGAGAGGGTGGTTGAGTCTTCTTGTTTTAAATTAATTCAATTTAGGCAGCTCTTGAGATTTTCTAGTAGCAGTGTGTATTTCCGTGTTAGATTATTAATGTAACCTTTCTTTGCTTAAGGTGAAAGGCCTTTTATCTGCGACTTTGAAGGTTGTGGCTGGTCTTTCACCAGTATGTCCAAGCTGCTGAGACATAAAAGGTAGCCTTTTCGGATTATACTGTCCTAAGTCACTTGCTGTTTGTTTGTTTGTTTGTTTTTCTTCCAGTGCTTAAGCAGCAGTAGATTTAATCAGGCCAATGGCAATTTCCTTCCCTTGTAGGAAACATGAAGATGACAGGAGATTTATGTGCCCAGTGGAAGGCTGTGGGAAGTCCTTCACAAGAGCAGAACACTTGAAAGGCCACAGTATAACTCACCTTGGTACAAAACCATTTGAGTGTCCAGTGGAAGGTATTGTTCAGCTCTTGTATATATTAACTGGTAATCAGTGTGTATATTGCCTAAAGATTGTGTGCCTTTTCCCCAAACACAAGCTTATTACAGGATTGGAGCAACTTAGAGTGAGTCTTCTAACAGAGTTTGAAGAGGTAAAACTCGAACAAAAGACGTGTAACTGAATGAGCGGTCATTCTCAAATTTATGGATTGTGGAGATGCTCCAGCTTGTTTTTGTTCTTTATGATGAACAGAACTGCTTTATTGTGGAAAATCCTACTTCTAATGCTCAGTTTCTGCAGCTCAGCTTTTTCAGTTGATTCAACAGTAGTAGTGAAAAGTGGTCCTGTCCAACACCTTCAATGCCACGTTTTGCTGTTGTGACACGTCATCTCGAGTGTTCAGTGGTTGCACTGTGGTAGTCTCTGCTGCTGGGATGGTGGATGGCCATGTGAATGGTATCTGGTTTGGTTGTACAGGAGCCTTGCTGATGCTCCCATGTGTTCCTTAGCACTACCTCCATCACTTCAGTAGGACTCCAATAACAAAGATTTTGGGTCTGATCTAGAATATTCTGCTTCATAAAGTAAAGCTGCTCTGTTTGGTGATTGTTTTTCCTTTTAATGGTTTTGCCAGCAGTTGTCGTGAAGAGTTTACATTTAAGATGCCATAGTGGGGAAAGGTTGTGCATTACACTGAATGACTTAAGAGTTTCTTGTCAGAAACAGGCTGTTGAACTATCCTACTCACCGAGATGTCCTTGATGTAAAATGAGGAAGTGTATATTTGGCTTTCTTCTGATTCCTCTGAATGTCTGCATAGGCAAAATAGCAAATAGAGTTCTGCAGAGCTGCTCTGATTTGTTTTGTTAAGATACTAAATATGAACATCAAATTGAAATTAGATGGAACTTTAAAACCTTGTGTATCTTCTTGCAGGCTGTTGTGCAAAATTTTCAGCACGAAGTAGTCTGTATATTCACTCCAAAAAACATCTTCAGGATGTGGACTCATTAAAGACTCGTTGCCCTGTATCGAGCTGTAATAAATTGTTCACTTCCAAACACAGTATGAAGACGCACATGGTCAAACAGCATAACTTCAGCCCAGGTAAAGTATTTGTTTCAAACTATAGGAGGGTGCAATGGAAAAACTAAATGTTCTGTTAAGGAAAATGTGTATTTACTAATGTTGAAATCCAAGCCTCATCGATATGAATGGCAGAATCCTCACCAAGACTGGCGTCGGTTTTCCCCCACTAAAATTTTCAGTGGGACCTGTAACTGAGTGTCAGAAAGTGAGACTTGAGCTTGACCTATGTGAAACTCTGAGAAATTGCAGCTTTTTTGAATGAAGTAGAGCTTGCCCTTCTCCATGCCATCTGTAAAATATGAGCAAGGACTAAAAGCACTTCTTTTTGCACTCATTTCTCCACTCCTTTACCTGACTTAGTCTGGACTACCTTAGTGTTATCTTTTGGTAAGTGCTTTTGTAACTGAAATTTCTCAGTAAAGGAGTGAACTTACTTCACCAAGCGTCTCTTCCTTAAATTTGCTTTCAGGGAGGTTGGGAAGTGTTTTGGTAGACTGAGACTCCTTCCTCCTTTGATCATTCGTATTTTTCCTCCACATTGTCTGATGAAGGGTCTGTCTTATAACCAAACCTTTGTTTTCCAGATCTCCTAACTCAGCTTGAAGCAACCAGCTCCCTCACACCCAGCAGTGAACTCACTAGTCCGGGACAGAGCGATCTCAGCAACATAGACCTCATATCCCTGTTCTCCAATGTGTCTAGTAGCAATTCTGGAATTGCAGCAGACATGGCACTAGTGAACTCTGGAATTGTCACGATCGATGTTGCTTCGGTGGGCTCGACGCTCGGAGGAAACCTGCCTGTCAGTAACAATTCTTTAAGCCAGGCGGTTGATCCCTTGATACTGGTGGCTAGCAGTGATATGCCGCAGAGCCTGGACAGTTCTCTCTTGCTGGGAACCAGTGCAACAGTTCTACAGCAAAGCACTTTAAATTTGGATGATGTACAGACTGTCAATGCGGAAGCCTTGGGTTCGCTAGCATCTCTGTCGGTGAGGAATTCCAGTCAAGATGTGCACGGTTTGACGTCCAGCAATAATTTAACAATCGACACAGCCACTTTGACTCCTTCTAGTAGCCTCGGCAGTACCAATGTGCCTGAGTTACTAACACCAACTAAAGTTGAACGGAATTTGCTTCCTAGCTCGGACGTTGTTGGTCAACAAGAGGGCAGCAAAGTAGTGACACAGTTTGTCTTCTCCAACCCTCCAGGGAGCTACAGTGCGCAGAAGGAAATGGATCTTGGCACAGTGACTGGCAGCTCATTTTTGGTATGCAGTAACTATATTCATTTTACCCCTAGATGACTGAGACGCCCTGACTTTGGGGATGTCCATTGCTACTTATACCTTATAGGCAGACCTTTCTCAGATTTTGCAGATCTTGCATTTTGGATTTTTTAATGAAGGATGTGGAATGTTATGTTGAATAGTGTGTTGTCAGGAGTAGATTCAGTGTGGCGGTAAGTTCTCTTAAGAAAGACTGACATTCTGGTGGGGAGAGTTAAGGGAGAACCTTTCAAAATAAGGGATTAAAAAATAAGCGGACACCTGTCTGAGGATGAAATGGAATTTACAAGAATACCCAAGAATAGGTTGTATATCTTGTGCATTTCGTTTCAGGGAAAGATTTGGGCTGGGAGAGTAACTGAAACATTTTCATCTCAGTCCTCATTCCCGTTTTAAGTACTCTTCCCTTTTTGCTTTACTGTGTTACTGCAGACTTAACTGTTTATTTGCATTACAGAGTAAATGTTTACCCTGTTAAAATCTGAACACTTACAAATGTGAAGCCAACTTCCTTTTGTGTGGAACTCCAGATATTACGTACATATAGGGAATTTATTGAAACTCTAATCAGAAGAGCATGGGAAACTAGAATTCAGTGTTTGCAGCGTAAAAGATAAATGCAACTGAGAACTCATTAGTTTGTTTTCATTGTCTTGGTTTGTTCTTGCATTCAAAAAGCTTTGCATTTCTTGGCTTTTTATTTTTTTTTACTAGGAGAGCAGTGGGTCTGCAAGAACAGACTACAGAGCCATTCAGCTAGCCAAGAAAAGAAAGCAAAAAGGGAACGGGAGCAGCACAGGTGAGAAGCCATTAATTTTATTAAATTTACTAAATACAATTATTTATGGTTTTTGGCAGTGAAATGGGAGCAGGTATCTGAGTACATTCTTAAACACCCCATCCGGATTTTTGTTAGTTAAAATAATTATGCATGTGGTGTACCATCTGTTACTCAGGATAATCACATTCTGTGGAATATCAAATTCACCGTAAATTTACAAAGAAGTCTGCACCGTATGTTTCATGATTGTTGACAAGACACTATCCCTCCATCTCTTCATCTGCTTTTTATTTTCTTGTTAAAACAAAAAAAAATAAGGTCACTTTGCTTTCTATTGTTTATGCTTACCTAGTGGGTTCTCTTTTACTCAGCACAGACCATGAAAACATCAGCTGGATTTGTTTTGCTTTTGTGTCTCACTTAGTAAGTGTGTATGCAGTGTTAAGGAATTTATTTCTTGGTTATCTAGAAATACTGAAACCTCTCTCTTTGGTTTTAACCGCATAGAGAGTTTTTGTGCAGGGTGAGGTTTAGGTCAGGATTTCAGATGTGTCCCCTTTCTCTTAAACTGTGGTTTGATTTAAAGCTGTCTGATGTGAATTATACACCATTACTTTGTCAGATCAAACGTGGTTCATGGCTCACTGGACTTGCATGAGCTCAGGCATTTGAGTTGTGTCTACCCTTGGGGCTTGGGTGGAACATCACACATATATATATACACACCTTAGTTCTTCCTTGCTGTCTCTTAATAGCTTCCACATCTGAAAATCAAGGTGATAATTTTTAAGGTGAGTTAAGAGACTCGTTCTGAATTGAGCACTGTCATGTTTCTGTATTTGTAAAAGGCATACCTGCATAAATTCTGTCTGCTTCAGTGAATGATCACACAGAAGGGTAACTGCTTTATGAAGCTAGTTCTAAGTGAGCTTGTATTATCAAACATGTGCATGTATCAACTAATGTCCAAAAGACATGTTTGATTAAAACGATGATTCCAATTAATCTGCATGTCTCCTAAAACGGCCTCAGAAAATTCCTATTTCTGTTCCTACTCAAGACTCCCAGTAGCCCACTTTTCACCAGCTGTTGCCTTAATGCTACTGTGTGCTTCTCAAAGTGATCTAAAGAATCTTGTATTTCTAATTGGTTTAACTAGCTTGAATAAACACTGTAGAGGGAAGTTCAGTGTTTAAAAAGAAGTTATCCAAGCCTTTTATTTACTCTAGATTTAAAAAACAAAACAAAAAAACAGCTGACAGGATTGTATCCTTACATTTATTTTGATTAGGTTTTTGGTTTTCAGCTTGTGATACAAGCAGCTGGTTTGTCTTGTTTTAAACTGAAAAATGCTTAAGGTTGTGATAGTTGTACTTCTGTAGCCTGTTCTACCTAACAGTCCTTGAAATCTTTCTGGAAATAGATGGGCTTCACTGTGCTCTTTTTATAGTTTGAAAAAATGATGTACATGACTTCTCAGGAAATGAGTTGCAAAATTAAAAATAGAAAATGCAATTCTACTTCCTAATTCCATTCTGTGACTCCACAAATATGCTGATTTCTGTACAACCACAGGGGTGAGCCCTAAGCTTAGCAGTTTGTGATACAGTTTTAATGGCATTCACGTAAAAAGATGCTCAGTCAGCAGTTGGAGTTCATCAGCTGATTGCTGTCTGGCCTTTTAGCAGTTATCAGATGGTGCTTAATTATATTGCACTGTTCCAGGGATTTGCTGTGTAGTGTAAATAACTGCATAAAATTGAAAAATACTAGCAGGAAACTTTGGCAAATTGAAATTTTGACCATCTAAATATTAAAATTGCTCTCTTTTAGGGGCATCTGGCTCTGGTCAGAGGAAAAGCAAGGGTGGTAAAGTAAGCCCTACCAACTTTTCATCATCCACTCCTGGCAGTCGACTGGGTAGCAACATAGTTCTGCCAAACGGAGGGCTGACAATAAGGGACCCTGCCACTGGAGCTCAGTATGTGCAAATTCAGCTTCTTCAGGTAAGAGCTGAGGAGGAAAAACGTGCTTATCTTCTCTGTTACCCAAACTGACACATTTTTGGAAGAATCTGACTATCTGTGAACACAGGTACTGCTGCCCCTAGATGGAATCTTGACATCTGCAGTATGTACCATGTCCTTTAGGGCATTTGCCCACAAGAAGCACTTTCTGTGGAAGTTTATATGAAACTGGCTTTAGAGAGGTCTAGAAATGCCTGAAAACAGAGCTGGTTCAATCATACAACTGTTGGGGGCCCAAACAGGTGCATTGTGGAAATGGGTAAGATATGTTTATTTAGTTTAGTACTAATCCTCAGTCCAGCCTGGAACACATGGGCACTGTAACTGTAGGGAATGTCCTGTTCAGCTTCTTAGGCTGGATACACTTGATGTAGGAAACGTTGTGGTGGAACTAAGAGCTTCAGCAAACTTTTGGTTTGCATGTGAGAGCTGTGATCCTTCAAGGGCTTAGGATTTTCCCAGTTTGGACAGGCAGTTATGAGAGCAGCAAAACAGGTGCTACATTCCTGTCCCAAAATATGGGGTAACTGTTCTTCCAAAAGGAAAGGATTACTAGCAGGCATTACCTTAGGGGATGCACAGGAGTATGACTTTTTCCTCCAGTCTTTGTTGACACCTCCCCAAATTCTTACATTACTCCACCTCTCTCTCATTTACAAGGTAAATGAGACTGACGTGAAAAGGTTCCAGCAAAATGAAGTTCCAGCCTAAACTGTTATTTTTCTAAACTATTGAAATAAAGCTTAAGATTTTTATAAAAAATACCTGGTAATGCATGTGGGCTGATTAGTGGAGCATGGCAGGTAATACATTTTTGGCCAGGTGTATATCTGTATAGTATCCAGAGAGGGTATGTTCATTCCAATTTATTCCTAACAACATACGGTATGGAGGAAGCTATGGGCAGAGTTCTTCCTCTGATTTTTCTGATGGGTGTAAACATTTGTAACTTCTGTCTTAAGTATCAGCTTCACACAACATGATGAAACTTGTCACATATTTCTGAGTGTTATGTTTGTTGGAAGATGAATCATGCCTTCCATTTCAGATCTTGCCAATTTCCTGAGTTGATTATGATAGGATAATAGGTTGTACACTGAGCTGGGTTCAGATTTAAGTGGTAGTTAGCTATCCACATATCTTTGTGGATCTAGGCCTTACTAGTACAGTGCAGTAGCTTTATGAGTTGGGTTTTTTTTAAGATTGTGATGCTGAGTGAAATTTGCGATACTGTGCTGAGATGCTTGGGTGTCTTGTAATCACATCATGTTTCTGCATTCACAGGATGATCCCCCAGGAGAGGGAGATTTGCCCTTTCAACTGAGCTCTCAGTCCTCCTCGTCACATTCTCAGCTTACAGTGGATTTACCTGTTCACATACTTCAGGTACAGCATGTCAGAGCTGTTGGGTTTTATTGCCTAGCTTGAAAGGGAAGAGAGTTTACTGTGAACACTCTGGTGTTCTGCCTAATGAAAATACCTTGTTTTCCACTGGGAGTTTAATTTCACTTACAAGAAGCAGTAGGCAGAGAGCTGCACTGCAAGATTTATCTTGTGTATGTTACCAACCTTTGACATGCAACAGGTGGTTGTTTTTCTTCCTCTGTTACTGAGTAATGAATAACTAAATGTTACTCATTTATTACTGAAGTGCCCCGCTCTTGTTTTCCTCATCCCATCCTGCAGATATTAAGTGGGTCAAGCAAGAGGATCAGAATTGATATGTAACAGGCTACAGAAAGGGTGGGAAGAGGGAAATAAAATCTTGAGCCTAGATTTCAGAGCAGTGTCTATATGGGAATGGCAGTTAGATTAAAAAGCCTGCTTGCTTCTACAGTCTTCTGTTTCATTACTTGCTCCTGTTAACTGCTGAGTGTCAATGTTGTTTGAACACAGAAAGCTTCATATAGCTGCTGGTGTAAATGTTTTGTTATCTGCTGTTCTGGTAAACTGCATATTAGTGAGTAGGAGCAGCTGAGAACCAAGCAGCAGCGAATGATGAGCATGTATGTAAACAACATTTTCTACTTGACCATGTGGGGCTTCAGCTTCGATAAACTCTACAATCCAGTTATTCGTACCGAGTGTGCTTCTCCTGGATAGAAAATAAACCTTTTGTATTTGAGAGGACCACCTTACTGTGATAAACCCAGAAATACAAGAAGGGTGTACTAGGATTGTTGGCCACGGTAGAGAGTTAATAGAAGAAAAGCAAATAGCCAGTGATTGTAAATTTATCTCTATTAGTAATGTTCATCTGAAGTGTTCCAAATGAAAACTTGAGCAGCACTGTTTGAGTGGGTCCCCAAAGTAGGAGAGCTTTGGATTTCCTCTAAACCATTCAAAGCATTTCTCTGGTCTTGGATAAATGCCAAGGTAATCTTACTGATAAATGTTAAAAGCATCTAGAGGTGAAATCACTGAACTCTTCATGCTGTCTGTTTGCTTTAACAGGAACCACACAATTCCACTGAAGATGATGCAGGTTCTGATAACTCTCAGTTCACTGGAAGCACAATAAACTTACAGGATCTGGAATGACCGTTACTAAGAACAGTTACTTGAAAACAAATTGGGCAATCATGTCTTGACAGAGTGAGATAACTGTGTGGGTCTTTTTCCAAGGAAAATATGAAAACTAGGAGTACTGGATTATGGTTGCACTCTTCGCAATTTGCTAAGGACAGTTGCAGCTGAAAGATTTTCTTAAAAAATGTAAATCCTACTTGATGTGCCTGTGTAAGATACTCTGTCTGCCTGGTGGTTGGAGAGACTGAGGCAGACTGCTGTACAGTGTTGTTTCAGGGAGAAGTACTGTATTAAACTTCAAACTGAGGTAATATTTACTGTTTTCACAGGAAAGCAAGTATTCTACAGCTAACAAGTACAAATTTGTAATCCTGCCTACGACAGTTAAAACTTTCCTTCTGTTGGTCTCCTGCTGGAGCCAGTGGCATCGAGGAATTACGAGCTAAAATTTGCAAGTGTTTTCACACACAAAAAAATAATTGTTTCAGCCCCTGTGTTTTGGCAGAAAACTGGAATAAAGTGTCACATGTAACAAAATTAACGTCCTATGCCATGAAAATGAGATCCTCTAAAATCTTTTTTCTAGAAAGCTAGATTCTAAATGTTAACTTAGCTGTGAATCAGTTTGTAGCTCATGTTGAGTTTCTTCCTTTCCTTGCTCCTGCGTCCCAAATACTTTGCTGAATTCTTCCAGCAAAACTTGAAAAAGAAAACTGCAATAGAACTGTACTCACTGTAAGTGATTAGCTAAGAGTCCAACAGCATCTGAGAGAGTTTCGTTTATCTTTGTGTTCCCTTTTTTGGGAGGAATGTTGACCGTCACGTAAATTTAAGCACCTTGATTTTATCTCATCTATAAACTGCTGCCAAGTTACCTGTAAACCGGCCACTACCTTTTTATTTTGGGGTTTGGGTTGGGTTGGTTTTGTTTTGTTTTTTTTTTTCAATTGAACACTGTTAACACTTGTTCTTTATTGATATCCCAGAGTGTCACATGCACGTGGAGCTTCCGGCTGGTTTACAGAATATGCAGTTCTCAGAGTATTTTATGAGGGGAAAAGAATTGTTACCTGGGAAGATTTGCCCCACTGAAAAACTGCAGTTTCTCTTGGGGGGCGGGGGGAGAGGTTGTATGTACTGTACTTATCTGGATTGCAGACACCTAAATAAGTATAGGGTTGTATAGGGGGAAAAAAAAAAACCCTTTGGTTACATTTTAAGGTAGTAATTTAAATGTTTCTTATGGTGATGTACTGAATGCCTATAAAATTACATATAGGAGTTTGATAAAAGGGTGTATGTACTGTTTTTTATTCTCAATGAGGTGTGTGTGTATGCACGTATGTGTATTTTTTTTACAAAATAAGATATGTCATGCAGGAGAACGTTGTGATCTTCCGAATCTTGCACATATTTATTTATTTTACAGTTATACTGATGTTGAATTCACATGAGGTCATTCAGAAATGCTTTTACTTCCTGTGCCTTTTGAACTATGTATGTGTCCAGATAAATGCTTTTTTTGGTTGAAGACTTGGGGAGAATTAAAAAGCATACAGGTTACATTCAACTTCAGATCCTGGTTTGTAGGCAGCATTATATCCTCTGGTTGAACCAGTTTTATTTTTCTATCTTTAGCTTAACTGAGCAGTGAGGTCTCTCTGTTCCTCTCATCCTGAGTTTACAGCTTATGTCCAGGGGATCTCTTAACCCTCTTAGGTTGGGTTTCCAAACCAACCTAATCGGTAGATGAGATCTTCTACCTGGTGGCTGTGACTGCAGCATGGAGTCCACTCCTGAGAGGTAGAACGGTTGAGGAGGAATCATGCTGGAGGGCCTACTGGGTCTTG
This sequence comes from Balaeniceps rex, assembly GCA_013401315.1. Taxonomy (NCBI): domain Eukaryota; kingdom Metazoa; phylum Chordata; class Aves; order Pelecaniformes; family Balaenicipitidae; genus Balaeniceps; species Balaeniceps rex. The sequence goes on along the minus strand of VYZW01014240.1, from coordinate 104,926 downwards.
CTCTAGTGGTCACCATGCTCTCCCTGGAAGCTGAGACACCTCCAGCTCCCAATGCCTGCATTATTCTGTTCTCAAGGACCATACCAGTTCTTAATCTATTAAAATGGCCAAGGAACACTCCATCTTTTTATGGGACTTGCAACCAAATCTTTCTACTTCTGAAAATGTACCTCACTCAGCTTTGTAAGTGAATGTAAAGTGCTAACCTCTTGGGGCCGAAAATTGGATCACTTGGCTTGAACTCCATTGCTGGCAATGGATACCTGAAGATCTGCTGGTGCAAAAGAGTTAATAAAGCTTTTTTTTATGGTCAGTTTGTCACTGGGTATTGTTCTTTGTATGGATGCATCTGACATAAAGCTAATTGTTAGCAGCTTGATTTCTGCAGAGCTGGTGTTTTTCCTTCGCTTGTGTCTTCTCCACAGTAGTGGGGTGGAGTCTGTATTGAAACCCATCCTTTTGATTGAAGCATAGCCTTTATTTTTTATAGTCCTTCAACAGATTTGTGATTATAACGTCTGGCAGGTGCCTGGCTTAGTCATGCCTTAACAAAGATTGTTACCCAGGACTGCGATAGATCTCACTAGTCAGGTTTGTAGGGATAGTGCTATGTGCATCAAAAACTGAATGAGAAAAGCATTGTTGCTAGCAGGAGCCTGAGAAGCAGAATGAGAGAATTCTAATTTATTTTCTTAGGCAAAAGATCAATAGGGGGGAAAAAGGGGTTGCCTGACACAGCAACTTTCCCTGGGATCTTGGGGTAGGAGAAGATCTTAGGGTAGGAGAAGATCTTAGGGTAGGAGAAGAAGGGAATTTCATGGGATCGTGAAGTTCATCAACTGAGCAAAGACTAACAGAGTGTAGATCTATGAAAAACTTTTTCTAGAGCAAGCATCAGCCCTACATGCTGTGGTTAAGGATGTGCTGTCAAGTGAAATAATAGAGTTGTTCTTCCTTCTCCTTATCCATTTGTTCTTGGCTGTGCTTTTTCTTCTCCTCCCTGGCAGGTGGCTTGGAACGAAACATCAGCCTCCTGCTACTCTGCAGAGGAAGAAGAGGCGCGTGCATCAGTGGTGTGTTGGAGCAGTGTGTCTGAACCATGCAGCTAAGCTGCTTCGTGCTGCCAGGGGCCATGGCTCCTTGCTGTCTGTTTTCTAAGCAGGTTTCAGTATGTCTATTAAGTGTGTTTTTTCTATTGGAAAATGAGTGTGAAGCACCTGAAGGCCACGCACGTGCTCGTGCTTCAGCTTCTACAATGTCCTATTGCACCTGCAACTGGTTTCTGACTAAATCCTTATTTGTACTATCTCAAGAGGAAGGGAAGTTGGAAGCCCGAAGAAATATCTGAGGGAGCCTATTTTATCTTGGGTAAAGGGGCAGGGACTGAAGGTGTCTGTTCTCAATTGCCCATGCTGTCACCAGCTTGGTGTGTGACTGAGGACTGCGATGTCCTCACTGTTGTGTTGACCTGTGAAACGCACAGTGGGAGCCATGGCTTGAAGCTCTGCACTGTGCCTCCTGAGGGGCCAAAGCTCAGTTTGGCGTAATGCGGAACATGCCAAAAAAGGTATAGTTTGACGGTATGGCTGAGCTGATCTAGGGCCTTGCTGCTGTTGTCGGGAGTGTCTTGCTGTTGTCGGGAGTGTCTTGCTGCTGCCCCATTCCTCATTTGCTGATTGTCATGCTTTTTTTAATACTGCCAAGTTAACAAGTTGAAATCAGCTTACTGAGAAAATTGGCAAGTAATGGAGGGGGCCATGTAGTCAAGACAGAAGGATAGGAGAAGGACGATGGAAGGATGCTGAGCTGGAATAGCTCGCAGTATAACTGACTTCCCAGCAGTCGCTTAAGTTACATCAGTCCTGTAAATTGGGCTACACCTGAGTATGGGTGCCATCCCCACCCAGCTACAGAGGCCCCTAGTAACACTCCTCCCTTAAACGCTTGATGTTGAAGTACCCCCAGCTCCTCTGAAGTGGGCTGTTGAGTCAAGGTGTTCCTATGGATTATGGCACTTACCTTTGGTTTTACAGTTGCCTGCGATCTTTCCAGGGCCCTTTGCAATCTTTCCTCCTGCTGTTGCTTCTGTTCTTTCAGCTTTTCCTCTCTGAGCCTTTTGAAGGGAGCAAATAAAGGATGGGTTAAATGCGGCGCGCAGCTACACCGAATATGCTTTTGACACACAGCATCAACATCTAACATTACATCTCACATTACATCTAACAGTGTAAGACCACTGGAGCACAGGGGTTTGGGTATAGCCCATGCTGAGTTTGTTGCTGTGAAGGTGGTAAGAGGAAAATGCTTGCTGCAGCTGATCCCGCTCTTTCTGGAGTGAGGGGTGGAAAAAGCATGTCAAGCTTTGCAAATGGAGATGTCAGACAGTTGTTCTCTGTTACAGACGTGCTCTGTGCCACCTTCAGCTGGCGACTTATGCTCTACAGTTGACCAGGATGCTCACCAGCTTTGTGTGTGAATGATGCTTATTGTGTCTTAAGTTCTCACAAGTGCAACCAAGTCTGTAATGTACAGACATGAGTAGGAGCCTTTTACGTCCATGGAGCTACACTTTGCCAAAGTGGGCACAGTGGAGGCTGATACTGTTAACTGGCTCCAATTCCCTATAGAAATGAAGCACTGGAACAGAAATGGGCTCAAGCTATGGAACACTGGGGGAGAGGAAATGAATTCTTAACCTTGTGATCTTCAGGAAAATTTTAAATGCTCTTTGAAGGGTTTTTTTTTGTTTGGTTGGTTTTGCTTTTTATTTGGGGGGGAGGTTCAGATTCCTTCCTGAATTCTTCTCCTCCATCCCCAGAGTAGAATAAATGTGTGTTTTATTTCTTTTGTAAGTTAAGAATGCAAAACCATTCACAGAGCAACAGGAAGAAGTATCACACCCTTTCTAATACAAAGGTGAAGAAAGATGCAGAGAAAGAGAGTAAGCAGGAGGGAAATGTCACTGTTCTGGCTTTAAATCCTCACGCTATTTTTTTTTTCTCTGCTGGATCTGATTCACCTGAGGATGGCCAGATACAATCAGCTGTCCAGTTGCATCTTTGCTGTTTGTAAGGGGAAATTTCATGGGTGTAACTGAGCCCAAAGGAATGTGTCTCATCTCGGAACCTAAATTTATTGTGTTAATTAGCTACTATTTAATTTAATAATACAAGTTAAACTTAAAGAGTTTTGTAGAAGAAACATTTGAAAGCTGGCATTGCTGACAAATGCCCTTATGTACCTATTGAAGCCTGACAAAATATCAGGGCATATCAGACTTCGAGTGTGTTAAATAACTACAGAGGAGTAATTTTCTTTTTAATCACTTTAAATATTGTTACTGCAAATTGTCTTCTTAAAATGATGATTCTCATAATTGAATCTGGGTTTGGTTTTTTTGTTTGTTGTTTTTTTTTTTTTTTTAAATTCTTCCCGATTTTGCCCTTTTCTAATGTAGCCTTCAGGTCTTTTCTAATGTAGCTGTGGGCTGCTCCTCAGGCGATGCAAGTACTATGAATGTGAAACCCTTAACAGAAGTAAAATGGGATGGATTGGTCACATGGCTTTCAGATTGCTGTTACAGTTTCCTGGGTTAATCTGAGAAATTTGGCTCTTTCAGTGGCTTTGCTTTTGGCTGTCAATATTTAAAAATAGAGGCCCCATTTTCAGAAGAGGGTCTTGTCTTACTTTATCCTCCGTTCCTTTTTTTTGGCTTTCTCAGCCTGTTCTATCTTTGCTGGCGGGATTCCCTCCAGGTTGTCCAGTAAATCATTGAGCTGTTTTTCTATCACCATTAGCATCTGCACTGTCTGCAGGTTTCCCTCATTTTCTCCAGTGCAGTGGTAATAGATTTCCAGCACCTTCTTGTTCAGGCTCGTAAGCATTTTGTCCTAGAGATGAGAGGAGATATGGTGAGAGGCATGGCTGGGTTCTGCCCCGCAGAACCGCAACATCCCTCCAAAAGCAGAGGAAATCAGTACACTCCAATTCCCTCCACAAGAGTCAATTGCTTGTTTCCTGGTTTGCTTAGCACCAGTGTCTGGGGTAGGTGGCTGTACTGAGCCATTCTTCTGTTGGCCTCATCTTCCCAGCTTTGCTGTGGCCTGGGACAGGTTGCAGCTGCCCTGTTGCCTCTGCAAGCCCTACTCCCACCTCGTAGCAGCTGCATGGAGCAGACACATTTGCCCCAGTTTGCTGCCTCTGCAGTGCCCCTAACCTGCCCTTGCTATAGCTCCATTGCTGAGAAACAGTGCTGATCCCTCCCCAGTGCAACCCACTGACTGCTTTTTTCCCAGGATGGATATGGCTGGTGGAGAGGAACTGTTTATGTGCATGCTAACCCCCCTTGCCTTGATCTCAGGATGTACCTGGTCATCAGCTTCGTATCCTCCAGAGGAAAAGAGGTGAACTTTGAGCTTCAGATCTGCTACTTTCTCTTCTTCCTTGGCAATGGAGGATTTGAGGGTGACTACCTGCTGTTTCAGCTCTGCTAACTTCTTCTCCCTAGGCCAGAAGCAAAAGGAGGTATTTTAAAAAGGGCATCTCTGAAACACATGACTCCTCTGCTGCTTTCCAGCCTGGGACCGTCCCCCCTGCTGCCAGCAGATGGAGGTAACACTTCATGCCATTTCTGGGGAACTTGGACCCACAGCTCTGAGAGCAGAGGGAACTTGTGATTTTTCTGGAATAACAGTTACTGTGCTGGGGGGTGGGGAGAAGTGGCATAGCTAAACATTCGAGATTTTTTAATAAGTCAATGGGGGAAGTAGATTACCTTTAAAAACTTTCACAAGGGGTTAAGCTACACTTTCAATGGGAGTATGTGTGTCTACCTGCCATTGAAATACTATATTGCAATTACACTTGGGCTCCCTGCGGGCTTCCTCTAGGAAGGGTTTGCATTGAGTTGGAATAGGTGCTGGTCTGGATCACTCCAGGACATGTCGTTTCTTCCTTTGATCTTTCTTTATGAGAATTACACGATAATTCTGGCTTATTACACTTATAATTCTGGCAACCACTCCAGGTTGCTAAATGCATCAGTTCCCCAGCCTGTGCCTTGAGAGCTAAGGAACTAGTCCCAAGCTCAAGTCCTATCTCCTAAACTACATAGATGGGACACTTTCCTAGGAGCTCAGAAGATGGTGAGTTGGATGGGCTGCAGCTGGGCTCTAAGGTATGAGAAAGAGACTCTTCGTTGTGTGCTGCATGAACAGCATTACGTGTGGTCTGCAGCATGCAGCCTGATGGCGAGGTGCTAGAGGGGGGAAGAGGGGGTCACATGTTTGAAAGCTGGGGCACAGGGACCCCTTCCCACCACTTGCAGGATCACACTTACATGCTTTCATGTGTGGTGATGAAAGTGTGTTGGACCTTGTCCAAACTTTCCTCGATCTCTTGGGAATTCTGCATGAAGGACAAGTTCTCTTCTTCCATCTCCGTGAAAATAGACAGCAGTTGTTGGGGATCAGTAAAATACAACTCAGGCTCCTGGAGTGGAAAACACATGTGATGAGTTTTTGCCCTCCTCTAGCTTCTTTTCCATTGAGCTACATGGAGGTTGGTCTGCACCAACCCTGGCTGTTCAAATGCTCTCCCATGTAGGGAGGTCCGTGACTGTCCATGTACAAATGTCTCCCACCTTCCTGCCATGTGCGTAGCTTTACGCTGCCTCAGTAGCTCACCCCCAAAACATGTTGCGTTTTGGGGAATAAAAAGTGGCGCAAACATCTGTGAGTGGGAAAACTTCAATTTTAGACAAAAAACACTAACTTCACTAATTTCAAAATCTCCCATTATATGATGTCATAGCTTGTTGGGGGGTGGCAAGCTTTGAGATGATGGTAGGTTTTTGGAAAGTGGAGGAGGAAAGTTAAACTAAGGTATTTATAATTTGTGTTGCTAAAACATGGACATTTATGAATGTATAAATATACATTTATAATTAGTGTCTACAGTAACTCCTCAATACCATAATGGATGGTTAGAAGGCAAGAGAAATTAGTAACATCAATAAATGACACAGGACAAACGGAAAGTGTAAAAAGTTTCAACACAAGACTTCTGACCTCATCTTCGTCCGAGCAGGTTTCACTTTCTGCATCCTCCAAAGAACTCCTGAAAAAGCATTTTGTGTATCAGGCCCTTAGAGAAATGACAGCTCGGAGGAGACCTTGTTAGTGAATTATGAACACTGCTGTTTGCTGTTGCTGATTGCTCCTGAACGGTCCTTTGCACATTCACACATTTGGCCCCCCGTGGCTATGGGCTATCTGGGGGTCAGTAGGAGGTAGGGGTCACACAAATGTGCAGCGTGGGAGCTACATCTGTCCACAAGCAAGCTGTCTTTTGAGCTGCTCTGGGCTCTGATGGACAACAGGGTCGCGACACGGCACATGAGCCTGAACTGAGGGCGTTGGTCCAAATGCCTTTAAACTCGATGGGAGGCTTTGGCTCTTGGGCAATGAGAAGGCAGAGGTAAGAGCCTTATTAAAAAGGCTCAGACAGCAGCACAGCAAGTGTAGAGAAAGCCTTGTGCTCCATGTGGGACGTGGTACTGCTCCTAAACAACATGGTGTAACGACCATGGGAGCCTGCAGTTTTTACCTGCCCTGGGAGAAGGTTGTTGAGTGCTTCTTCCTCTGCACAGCCCACTACCATTAACCAGCAGCACGGCCTCTTTCTTCCCTGCTCAGCCCCAGGGACAAGCCAGTGCACGAATTGGAAGAGCAAGGCAAGAGGTGCCTGACTGATGTTGGCAGCAGAGCCTGCTCATCACCTTTGCTTGCACCCATCACACTGTGCCATGGAGGGGTGAAAAGCCTCCATTTGCATCATCTTAGTGCCAGCCCCACTTGTGTCCACATTGTTCCTGCCATGTGGCAGCAGCCCAGTAATTGCAGTGGCTTCACGGCAGCCCTGCTTGGGAGAACCTGGCACCAGCAACGCTCTGAGTGGAGGCAAAGGAAACGGCCCTGCAAGCAATGACTTACTTCAAACTCTATTGATAGCCATTTTTTTTGGCCTTAGGAGACTCACCAACCATTCATGCTTTGCTTTTCCAGGCAATTGCTTTCTTTGCCTCAAAAAGCTGGAGCTTGTCATACTTGTCTTATACTCCCACCTGCCCCCCCTCTTCTCAGGCTGGCCCTGCCAACTTTACAGCAGTGTTACTCTGCCTGTGTCCCACCATACGCTGTCTGAAGGCTCTTACTGAAAGTAGACAGTCAATGCAATGACAGTGACCTTGGACCTTCATTAATGGTAAAATAACAGGCAGCTATTTGCTTGGTGGCTGTGACCAACAGTGGGACCCAGTATCTTAGCCACAAATAGGCCACAGAGAAACTTTGCACCAGGACAAATGCCCAAGGTCTACGATTCCTCCTGGGGTTACCTCAAGGCCCAGATTCTTTGGGCAAGGCTCTCAGCCGAGGATTTGAGGATGGAGCTCTGTTGGAGTAGGTACATAGGTACTGACTTGCACACCTGATGGCTTTCCATTGGTATTTTGATTTGTTCAAGAAGACCCACATCTCGGTATGCTCACAGCGAAGGTGAGGAGCAGGTTTCCTCTATACTGACTTCCAGTCAGTTGAGTGCTCTCTACAGTACTTAAGTCTGTTGTTTGCAATGTCTTCTACTTACAGTTTTCTTGTTGATAGAGGCTTCAGGAATTTTTTGAGCTGTGGCCTGATCTCACGTAATGACCTGAAATCCAAACTTTTTGAAGACAGCAGGGAACTGGGCACATCGATATAACTGGTACTACAGGGACTGGCAGCGTTTGTCCTGGCCATCAGACCCTGGCCTGGAGATAAGAAGAGACGTACACTTAGAGCATGGAGCTCTCCCAGTGAGGAGTGGGCAGCTCTTCCCTGGCACTCACCCTGCCCCGTGGTGGTGGGAGGCGAGGCACTTTCTTCATCAGCTTTGGGTGCTGTTTTCCAATCCTTTTCCTTTGCGTGCTTTTTTCCATGTTCCTCCTGCCACTCTTTTGGAGATAATTGGTAGAGGAAGTCCCTGTACATCTTGTACTCCTGCAGAGTATTCTTGAATCTGGATATATCACTGGGTTGAGAGAAATGGACAAAGTTTGTTAGCAGGGAGGAAAGCCCCTGTTTGAACAGGTTCTTTCTAACTCTTGATATTCGGCTTCACCCAGAGAAGGGGCAAGAGGGAACATGTCTTTGTGGACATGCAAAGACAAATGGGAACATGCCCTGCGTGCTCTCTGTTGTTCCTCATGTGGAAGCTGCCTGGTCACATCTCTGTGGCCAGACCCTTGCTATGGCACCGGGCTTGCTAATTTGGGAATTTTTACTTGAAAACGAATGAGAAATCTTGCCAGCTCAACTCAAAATGGGAATTATATTTTTTTTTTTTGTGTTTCCCCAGGTCACCATTAAAATGCATTACTTAGTTTTGTTTGGTTTTTATTCTGAGACTAGGCATTTAATTTTGGTTTTGGAATATTTATACTTTTTAAAAATATCATTAAAAAAATAGTTGAATTGGTTTAGAAACAAAGCCAGCATCTGGAAAACGAAAGCTGAAACATTTTGACTCTTAAAATTGAACATTTTTAGAAATCTTTTTCCCCAATTCCCTTTTCCCCAAGGGCTGTGAGGGTATAGCGCTGAGGGGCTGTTAAAGGCTAGGTGGGAATAGTGTGCAACCGTTACCTTTGGAGGTTCTCTATTTGGGAAGTGATCGCCTGGATCTCTGTTATCTTCTTTGTCTTTGCTGCGGTTTCTTTTTCGGCACTAGGGAAGAATGCATAAACATAAGCCATAAAGCAATTTAGCAGTAAGTGGGTAGTGAATTGAGGTGCATATAAAACAGAGAAAAAGATGCGGGGGGAGCGCTAGAAATCTCTTATAGTTGTATCCCAGGTAGTGCTTGGCTCCTGCCTGAAGGCCCTGCTTGTCTTGGCAAAGAGAGTACGGGGTCCCAGCGACACTTCCAGGTTAAGGCCTCCCTAATTTGGCTGCTGCTGAGCGTCAATGGCTGCTCCACCCTTGTGATACCTGTAATGGGCCAAAGTGCTCAACTTGCTTCACTTAGGGGACTGTTCCTGCTGTGAGGAGTTGGGCAGAAGCATCTCCCTCTCATAAGGGTATTGTGAGAAGAATGGAAGTGGTGGGGTCAACAGCACGTTCCTTGCTGCAGCCAAATCAAGGGCTTTTGCAATGAGGGGATTCCCCAGCTATTTTTCTCCTTCCTCTCTTTCATTGAATGTGTGGGGAGAAAGTGCCACCAGGACTGTAACTCTGGGCAAACGCAGACATAGAGCATCTGCTAGCCAAAACCCTGCAAGGAGATCAAGCAAAAGACCTCCTGTGTCCAGCACAAAAGAGCACACAGGTGGTTCCCTCAACTTCCATTACATTTTCAGGGCTTGAACAGAGTTTTTATGGTTCTCCTTCAGGAACTCATCAAACATGGCAGCATCCTTCTGCAGGTAGTATTCAGCCTTTTCCAATTTTCTTTCCTCGTTCTTTGCAATGTTCTCCAGCCTTTGAATCTCATCTCGCTTTACTGCCATGGCATACTGAAATGAACCCAAAAGGCAACACAGTCACATCCAGTGGTTGATTTTAAAGGTGTGTTGGTTTAGCTTTGGTTTTGGTTACCTTATAACTATAAGAGAGAGAGGAGAGGGTTGGCGGAGAGGGTAAGGATTTCAAATCAAGGTATGTGTCTTAGTGCAAACTAGATACATAGAGGCCAGGAGGTATTTCAGAAGTAACATAGCAAATAAGCAGTGAAATTAAAGACAGAATCCAGAAGTCCCAGCACTGCATTAACTCATGGTTGACAAAGATTGATTCAGTCGTGTTACAGCACAATAATAGAGGTGAATAGTGGGGATATTCCAGCACGGTTCCCTTATTTTGAGTTCAGAATGGCTCCCAGCTATAATTTATGTATAGGACAGCAGGAGCCAAAAGGTCAGTATGTCTGTGCATCTCACAAATTAAATAGTTGCATGGCTGCTACTGGATGGCGCGAATGACCTATGTTCCTTTCTTTCTTGGCTGGGGATTGCTGGGCTGTAGCCCACTGTGAGTGTCTTTAACACAGGACTTGGACGATCAGTTCGTGAGGTCTGATGTGTGCCTCCTTGGTATGAACGCTAGGCAATGGATCTCAGGGGAAAAAACACCAAAACAAAGCAACACAGGGAAGAAAAATTAAACAGAAAATAACATTCTTAAAGCCAAGTACCTCAAGTAAAAATACCTCTCTTCTGTCATTTATGTAGTCATGGAAGGCCTCCTTTTCTAATGGGTAATCTGAAATGAGGATGTAAAGTTGATCAGACTAGAGGGGGAAATATGGCCAAGGCAAAACACAGTGAATATGGAGGCTGCCATGAGTATGGATGTGGTTGGCGTTGGAGCCAGAAATACTGATTATTTTATTATAGTTTTGACCTTGTTTAGGATCAGTTTCATGTGGGCTTTTGTGGAGTAAAACCAGGTAGAATGGAACGGAGAATCTGGTCCTTACAAGGGTCAATGTCCTCTATATATTAATGGCAAAGCTACTCCTCATGTCAGAGGCAGAAAATTTAGGCCCACATCCACTAAAATCCAACTTCAGGTCAGCTTAGTAGAAATGTCTGCATGACACAAGATCCTGCAAACTCTCAGCTGACTCCTAGAGCTGACAGCTACTGCAGGGGCCATAGGGGATGGTGGAATCCAGGCTACTGTGGTGGGGGTGATACATGCTCCATATGTAACTGCATGAGATGGAGACGGCCCAGCCGCACAGAGGCTGGCAAGATGCAGCATATAACTATTGTGTCTGCAAGAGCTCACCACAGTCAGCTGGAGCTAACTGCTACTCCCACCCCCTCTTTGATTTTTACTTTTTTGTTACCCAGCTGAGCAGCACCACTACAAAGATAGTAACTGTTCCCTACCTTTTTTAATGGTTATCTTCCGTGAAAGACCCTCCTGAAGAGTTTTCAGTCTCTCTTCATTTGTTGCCTGTTTTCTGCCCTCCTCTTCTTCCTCTTTTTGCAAAGCTTTCCTGAACCCTTTTTGCTTTGCTTTTATTTTAGTGGAGTAAGTAATTTTCTCATGGATTTTCATGGTCTTCATCCTTTCACGTTCCTATGAGGAGAAGTCAGTTACATGGACAGTTTGATTATGTGCTTTGTTTGCTGTGGGTTTTAAAGATGTGAGTAGTTATTCACAGTTTAGAAATTTTCAGGCTACTGATACCCTGCTGGTGCACGCCTGCCTGGTTTATGTGACTAATCCCAATGCTACTCTCTCTTGAGGCAACTGAAACATTTCATTTCTTAGCATTTGTTCTCATTAGTTTGTTGATTTGTACTCTGCATCTAGCCACCAGCTGTGCCAGTTTGTATCTACTCAGTGTCCTCATTTTTCCTTCCTGGATTATTCCTGGGAGAGAATGGAAATTTTCAGAGATTCATCCTTCAAGTCCCCTAGTAAAAGGGAACAACAGGACAGCCCATGCTCAATACTGACTCAGTCCAACTTTCACAAAGGCATGTAAACTATCAAGTTCAGATTGAGAGGATCTATACTTTCTGGAGGGTAAAAAGTTGCTCATGCTCAGTGCCTTCACATGGGCTCTCTGCCCTTTGTTTTGCTCTTTGCACAGTTTGGGCATGGGTTAGGCTGAGGACATCACTCGGCAGACATCCTTAGTGCACTTCTTCCTAAGCCCTTCCCCACACTTACATAGTGACCTTCAACCCAAGCTAAAACCAGACTATCAGTCATCAATGTGAGGTGAGGAGGCTTGCTTAAGCTTGTTTGGAGCCCTCCCTTTGTGATTTAGAAACAAAGACCTCTTGCTTCCACACTACTGCCCGGCTTCTGCAACCACATGCAACGATCAGACCTCTCAGAGATGCAACAACCTCTTCATGACTTCCCACCCTCTTTGGATTGCATGCCCTAAGGAAAGTCCACTGCAGAAATAAGGAAGAAAGTGACATGTCTGAGACCCAGCTCTCTGGTCTGGTGGGTTGCAATTCCCTATCTTATGGAGAGAAACCTAAGGCATGAAACCCATGTTGTCCTTCTTCCTAGGCATTCATTTCGTTGGCAGTTCAGAAGAAGGTCACATCAAACATTGTAATACAGCTTCCCAAGCAGAAAGCCAAGCCTGTTAAAGTGGAAAGCAAGAGATCTTGCACCAAAGCATTATGTAGAAATCAATGCTAACAGCCCTGGCAGGTATCTTCTTCAGGAACAGAAGTGAGTGGTAAATCTACCTTGAAGTAAGTAAACAAAGTGACAATATCCAGATTTTGCACTAGCAACCAGCAAGCCTGTGCTCAGATCTGCTCTTGGTAGTTGATCTCTCATCATGGACTTCAGTGGACTTGAAGGTGATCTGAGGGAATCTCAGCTGAATTTGGCAGCTATTATTTTTGTCATGCACTAAATTTTGGTATCATATTGGTTGGTTGCCTGCCCTAGTGAACTGTGTGTATATACACTGGCCTAAAACATGTATACATACCGCCTTAGCCTTTTTTCTTTCCTTGTCCCTTACTGAGAAAATATCAATGTCTGGAGGAATTGTAAATGGATTTTTCATTGGGTTTTCTTCATCCTCTTCTGGGCTTTCTGAAAAAAATGGATGAGGATGTAGAAGACATGAGGCAGAATATCAGGACCCAGTGCAAAGGGACTCTGATGCGTCACACCTGAAGGGTGGGCAGCTGTGCTCACAGCTGCAGATGTCTAACGACACTGAATCAAGAGTGGGGAGCTGGATAGGGCTTATAAGAATCCAGTGATATAACTGAGACCTCTGTATGGTTTCTGTCACTTGACCATACCTGCTGATCAACTCAGGATTTTCAGCCAGGAGTTTTTGTAACTCTGGATCTGTTTTACCTCTCTCATCTCATCGTGGGCAGAAGAGTCTGAACACAGGCCTCTCCTTTGACCTAACAACGGAAAGCTGCTGGAGCATCGTGACCTTACCTGACAGCACAAGCTGGGTTTCCGTTCCAGGTTTGGAAGAGAGACTTTCAGATGTTGACTCTGTACGTGGAGATGGCATCTTTGACCCTGGCCCTGGGAAAACCATGAACTAATCAATCACCTGGGACCTGCCAGTAACTGACGCAGTAGGTTTTACAGCAGTGATGGGCCTAGGGGCTTTCTGGACCTTATCCACTGAGCCTTTTGTGCCTGTAGGAATTAACAAAAAGCTTCAGCTGGAAAGCTGGAAAATATTTGTGTTCTGACCCCCAAAAGGAGATGTTCATCCCTGGCTTATGTGAAAGCTGTGTAAAACACAGTCCTCCTTACACACACACTGATGGGAAAGCAAAGACAAAACAATCAAGCAACTCAAGTCCCTTGCCTCTTGTTCCACCCACATCTCCAGGTCTGATCCACACCCATAATTTTTCATCCTCCCATGGCTGGTTCAACATTTTTACTCCCTAAAGCTCTTACCAGTAATTGCTTCAGCACTGTGGGTTTCTTGCAATAAGGCTGAATGATTGTTGGACAGCACAGACATGCTGTAGGAACTCTGTTGTGTTTAGTTTTAGGCTGGCAAACTGTTGAAGGTTAGGTTTTTGTTTCTCTGAATCCGGTCTCTTTTTGTAGTCTTTGCTATGGGTCCTAGGGGAAAAGGCATAATGATCTCACTTACAAAGAACAGACAGACCATTGCTAAAGTTATCCTCTAATCAACAAAGGCAGCAAGCTGGGTCCCAGTGAGGTATTAGTTCAATTGATGCAATTCTGCTGCTGGGACCATTCCTGATCTGCACTGGTATAAGATACAGCAGAAAATATCCTCTTCCGCTTGCACTAGTTTTAAGGCTATTTTAGAGCATCATTTTTTGCTCTGAACAGCCTCCAGTTTTTATGTATTTTGAGCTAAACTCATCTGGCCTAATTTCCATGTACGTCCTTGGTGCTTTGTGTTTCCTATTGGCTGTGTTTCTGCAGCTGCCCAATTAGTATCTTATTCTTTGGAGGTATCAAACTTTCACTGTTGACGAGACACAGAGGCTGAGGTAGAATTTAGGCTGCTTGAATACATCCCAAATGTTTTCTCTCTCCGTTTCCGCTCTTGAAGTACCTTTTCCAAAAGCCTCCTTGACTGGTTGCTTAGATTTCATGTCTCTCTGAACTTTGCATAACTTAATGGGATATTTTTCCCTAGGGGTCCCTCATCTACATCCTGGAACAACATAACCCCTGCTGCTGATGTTAGTTTTGGAGAAAACCCCATCAGGGCAGGGGTAGGAAGGCAGTCAAACACGTGCAGCGTTCAGTTGAATACACTTTGTGAAATATGCAGAGCAGTTGCAGCAAACACCTGGATGTTCAGCCCTCTTAGTGCACACCTTGACTTCTGTAATCTAAAACCCTTCTCATAAAAATCTTCTCGTTCATGTGGTTGATTCAAATTCCTGCTACAGGGAATGGGACTGAAAAGCAGGACTAGAGAGAGGATACTGGCATGTGGAAAATAATTGTCAGTGAAACTCTTGGAGGTAAAAAGTGCTTTATAATATAATTTTAGCAAAGCATATGAATTTGTTTCTAAGATAAACTTATAAATATTCACTTTATCAAGTTATTTATGGTTTGAGGTTGTTGAGTTTTTTTTAATAGATTGTTTGCACATCACTTTGGAAATAATGCCAAAAGCTACAGAAGCGCTAGTTGTGCTAATTATAATTATTAAGCTCAAATAAAAAATTGCTTTGTTGCTAGAATTATTTGGCATATATTTCACTGCCTCTGACATCTTTATGTTTCAGTAGCTACATACCAATGGCCAGTAGTATGTGAATCAGTAGATAAGGCATTCATGGTTTTAATTTACCAAAACATTTATTCAGTGCTTTTCCCTAGCATCAAGCTGCTGCGCAGAAAAAAAATATGCCAAACATTCAAACAGTTCTAAAAAATAATACAATAAAATCCATCCACCATGTTCCCAGAGCGCTGGATGAGCATATGTTTTATACACTCAAATGATTTAAATGATACCATCGCTTGCAGAGAAGGCTTGTTATGCTCACTGGGAAAACACTCCAAGTTTTGAGCTACAGAGCAACTCTTCCAGGGACGGATGTGTCCTGTTTCCCAATACGTACCCCCCAACTCACACACAGAGGAGGAGATGGTTAGTGCGTGTGATTTCCAGGTGACACACACCAGCACCTCTGCTTGCCTGAGCGAGACACTGTGTCTGATGCCGAAAACAGAAAAGAAATTGCTGTGATCACCCTCACGCCCTTTATTTTTTGGTTTCTCACCCAAAGGAGAGCTCCTCCGGGCTCTTCTCCGCAGCAGGGACGTGGATGTGGACACGGATGTTGTGGATGTGGACGTGGCTGCGGTGCAGCTCGGCTCAGCTCTGGGCTTTTGCCAGTCTCTTGTTTGTACTGCCATGGAAACCTGCGCTCCCGTTGCCGGGCGGCATCCGACCCGCAGGCATGGGAGAGATGCATCACTCCCTTCTGGTGTTACGCCTGGGTCCCCTGCAGTCGGGACAAGCGTCCCTTCCCCGATGGAGCGGGGCTGAGCCAGGTGGGTCCTCCCGGAGCCCGGCTGCCAAGGGAGGCTTCGCAAAATCACCTGCCCGGCTCCAGCGCAGGCACATGGGTAGGTTTCCTGAGCAGGCAGCTCGCTGAGGTTCAAACCAGACGTCGGGATGGAAAAGGAAGAAAACTTCTGTGGTGTAAGAGGTCTCCCTGGCTTGCTGGGCTCTTTATTCGTTATTTCAGTCCACATGGCCTGGGAATTGGGTATTGAACCCCACCTCTGCAAGCAAAGCAGTGGGTTGAGGAAATGGGAGCTGCTGCTCCTGATTGTGGAAATGACTGTCATTTATAATTTCATAGCTTCCGCCTTGGAATTTCTGTTTGTGAAGTCTGAACAGTCAGTTTGGAGATGATGTGTGGTATGGGTGAATGAACTGTCATTTACTGGAGGTTCCCCTAGTCAACAGTGCTATAGAAACCCAAATATCACCTTCCAAAATATCATATAATTCTAAAGATGATTTGATAAAATATCAGGTGAAAAAAAAAAAATTTTAATGGAGGAAAAGATCCTTAAATCCCCTTATTTACTCTTTCCTGTTTCTGAGAAGACCAAATCAGTTCCAAATGGATCGCGTTCTTCTCTAGACTCTTTAGACTCTCTATTAATACAATTTCAGCTTTCTGAAATAGCAATTTCTTTCATTTACCAATAGGTTTCCAAACAGCTTTCTCCATCTGAATAACTCATGCAATAAATAGCACGATTTTCTGTAAGTGCAAACTCCCATTTGATTGTTATAGTTCTTTTCTGTAATTGCTGATTATCAAGAGACTGGATTCAGGCAACAGAAGGAAAATGCTTATACAGAAAGAAATTTCTCTTTATTCTGTGCATGAATGCTTTGATTTTTAGCAGTGATGCAGAAAACCGTAGTGCTATCTTTAGTATGTTTTGGGAAATTTCCCAAATGTATTGGGGAGTATGTATGAAAAATGAGACTATAGAATAATTTCCATTACCAAAAAAATAATTCAGGAATAAATTGTACTTAAGATGCATCTTTTTAAAGGCATAATATCAAATGGTCTTTGTTCAGAAATACCAGTTTATTACAGAATTGCAAATTTGCCGCAGTGGTAACATCACAGAACCAGATAACAGAAAACTAACACATTTGAACAGCTATGGCTCTGTCTGGCATAATCTCTATATCAATGAATGATACATTTATATATCCATTGCTCTGTTCTGTGCTATCCTTGCTAAACTCTTATTTCCCCAAACTGGAACAGAGATTATTTAAAAGCAGAGATGTATTTTGTCAATTCTTGGAAATGTGCAAGCTCTTCATAGCTTTGGGTCATTGTTTGTGTCCCACACATGCCCTAAACCACTTAGGCTTTGCATTTCCTTGAGGGCAAAGAAGTTTTTAAGGCCAGAAGGACATCTGGGGTCTATTCTTAGCCACCATTAACTTGGTTAATGAATGGAATAAATAGCATGTGCAACGTCATGGGAGAATCTGCCTGGTGGCACAGGCTGTGCAGCTGACCAGCGCTGCAGCTCGTTAGGGATTTCTGGGTTGTGTAATGTTGCTTCAGGGCACCATGGTTTTGGGGCTTATTGAATGTCCAGACAGTGCTTCCTCGGTGCACAGCTGAGAAAGACGGGCAGTTGCACGATAAGAATGTCAGGTTGCTGCTTACATTTCCAACACGATGTCTGCAGATTCGGGGGCTTGTAGGAGGTGGTTTTGTTAGGACACGGGATTGGGATTTCAGGATGTCGTTATTTCTTTGCTCCCTTCATTTCTTTCTTGAAGGGGTTACTTGTCTTCTCCACTCCTTCGTCCCCAGTTTGTGATGTGAAGGGGTTACTTGTCTTCTCCATTCAGTCACCCCGTTTGTGACGTGGGGATGCTCATCCCTACCACAGAAGTACTGCAAGGGTTAATTAGTGTTGGCAAAACATTTTGAAATGGCTGATTGAGAAACTGCCAGAGATGAAAGCTGAATAAGTATCTAGATAAATAAATATTCCTTTGTAGTCTTATCATTACGGGAAACTCCCTGTGTACCCAGGATGCTGCACAGGTCACTGAGCAGTCATCTCCCCATTGCTGGGAGTCTTCTCAAGGGGACTCATTTATTTAAGTATTTCACTTCAGTTTCTCCGACGTGAGCCACAATACATACCACATAAAGAGAAAAGCCTGGCAATAACCAGCAAACATCACAGAAATGCCAAATGGATTGGCAGTTTTTTCTTTCCCTGGAACTTTTTTTCCTGTGTTTCCCAGTGAATTGTGCCGCTGCAGAACCCCGAGCATCCCAGGAGGGAGAAGGGGAATTCGGAGCCTATTAGATACAAGGAAGGAGGAGGGATCCTCAAGCAAGTGTCTGCAAGACACAGCCTACAAGAGCTCTGCTGAAGGTAGTGCAGCCAGCTCTCTGCTTCAGTATGGTCTCTGGTGAGCTCTCAGGAGAATTTTTTCTGCTCGTGGCTCTCTTTGGGACACTGTTCTCCTGCCTTTCTCCTACCTGGGGGGAAGAAGCTTCAAGATGGTTATGGAGATCCCATGGGGAATATATGGCTGCTCACACACTTCTTGCAAGGTCTGTGCACACTGCTGAGCTCTGTAGACAGGCTAAAAGGGGGAGAAAGAGTGACCATGTGGTTCTCCTCCATTTGTACTTTTATTCACAGCACAAATCCCTGCATCAGCACCACAGCTCAATGAAACATGCCAAAAGAAACAGTACTGGAGACTATCTGATCCCAGCACGTCTCTGTTTCCCTGCAGATCTTCTCCCTTCCTGGCACCAGAGCATCATGAAGGCCAGGCTGAATGGCCACATGCATTGACTGATGCATGCGCACAGCAAATCCAGGGCCTCTCGAAAGCAACAGGGATGTCTCCTGTCTCCTTAAGTTATAGGGCACAAGGAAGAGATGGCCTGACATAAAAAGGGTTACTATGGCTTGGGGTGGAGCCATCCCAAACAGGTGTGAGAAGCTAGCACAGAAGATAAGCAGGAGACCTCCCATGAACAGCAAAGCTGTAATATGCAAGTGCCATGGCCCCATAGGGTCTAACCGCTGGCACTGGTGTTTACTCCCTGCTCCCTCCAGCTGAAGCTTACTTCCAGGAAAGATTTTATCTCAACGCAGAATTTTCCAGCTGGAAAATTGTCCCGTAACCTTTGCATGGCCAGAGCCAGCCACGAGATGGCAGCAACCTTGTATTGCCAGGGCTGCGGATTTGGCTCAGTGACCCACATTTCCCACTCTTGCTTCTCCATGCCCCTTTTACCTTATAGATGAAGTCTCCAGGCTTGATGAGTACCAAGAAACCCTGGCCCATCCTCTGGATTGAAGGAGAAGTGTCCCCAGAGGGGGGCTCTGCAAGAAGACCTGTGAGCTCAACTCTCATCTTTGCAAACAGGCTGATGGAGCAGAACTCAGGTCTTTGTGTCCTACCACTGATCCCCAGCACCCAGTGTGTTCCTGGGCTGTCTCATCCAAAATTAATTTGTGGTATTCTTTCAACTGATCTGATTTCAATCTAGTGGATGAAAGCTGCTAAAATCTCTGAATGGCCATGTGGAAATGACAAGACAGCTGCTGTCATCTGTCCTTTTACTGTGGGTACGCATGGGTGCTGTGTAATGACTTGGACAAAAAGCGGCAAGTGCTCAGTGATTTGTATTTCACACTTGTTCTTGCTGAGAATGCAGACTCCTTCCTACTGAGAAGATGAGAAAATGTTCTGCAATCTTCATCTCGGGACCCTTGCCAGATCTGGGCCAGCTTCTTTTGCAATGCAAAGCTTATTCTAGTGTGTTCTGTGGTGGCAAGGAGTCTTGCAGTGACTGTCAGCAGTGCTCTCCTCAGACAACTGCACGCAGATAAGCTCTGTGCTTTGCTCTAGCTCCTGAGGTAACGCAGCCAACGCCATGAAGAGTTGGCGGACTCAGGCTCCCTGACTTCTGGACCAGTCAATGTGGGGACTGCTTGTTGATCAGTTGAGTGGTGGTGGTGTAGCAGCGCCTGATGCAAATGCAGCAGAGGATGGCAGAATCACAGAATAATACCATTTGGGAGGGACCTCTGGAGGTCTCTAGTCCTACCGCCTGCTCAAAGCAGGGCTAACTTCAAAGTCATGTCAGGCTGCTCAAGGCCTTGCCCAGCTCTTTTGAAAACCTCTAGGGATGGAGATTTTACAAACTCTCCAGATGATGGAGGGCGAAATCTGGGAGGCTGAGCTTGGGCTCAGTGGGGTGGCCCCACTGGTTTGCTCTGGTAAGGATATAAATAAATGGTATGCTTGCAATTTCAAGGCCAGTTCTGAATAACCATTTAGACCTGATCCCAA
Organism: Balaeniceps rex; assembly: GCA_013401315.1. Taxonomy (NCBI): domain Eukaryota; kingdom Metazoa; phylum Chordata; class Aves; order Pelecaniformes; family Balaenicipitidae; genus Balaeniceps; species Balaeniceps rex. The sequence continues at coordinate 85,027 of VYZW01014240.1, read as the reverse complement.
ACCGAAAACTGTAAGTAGTTCCAGACTTCCCTCAGAGCTCAGTACTTTTGGGACCTAGGAGTTTGCATTTGACCCATTGTAAAGAGAGCCACAAAGCTGCAGCCAAGGAGACTTTCCTAACCAGGGCTATAAATCCAGGCTATTTGCAGGGACAAATGACCCAGGAACCTGAGGTTGCAACTTCATGATTTTGCATTAAGCTCTTAAGGCACACTTCCAGCCTTTTTCCTGGCCCTTGCTTTGTGGCAAAACTACAGCCGCTGTGACTGCATGGGAACTGATCCAGCTGAAAAATACCCTGCCTGAGGAAAAGATCCTTTTTGTTATGATCACTGTGATGGCTTGAGGAAGAGGGACACATGGGCTGGGGGAAGGTGGAATTGTCCCTTTCAGTAACGGCCTGTGCTTTGATCATCTTAGGGAGATAATGAAACTGCAGCTTTGTGGTGGTAAAACAGGCTGAACCTGCAAGCGCTGCGCACAAATTTCCTTCAACAGGGGTGTGTGGAGCAGACCAAAAAGGATTCATAAAGTAAAGTTATGGGTCATGCTGATTTCTAAGAGCTGCAAAAGGAAGCACATGCTTCATGGCTCCAAACTCGTTCTGCGCATGTGGAATGGATTAAAGATAAAAACAACCCTGTTATTCACTTTACTCCTGAGCTGTTTCAGTCCTGTCTATCTTCTTCTCCAGAGGAGCTTGTACAGGAACTATTATCTGTGATCCAAAACTGTGGCTCATATCCCCAGGGTAGCTCACGTCATCCACTTCCCCTTGACAGAGAATGAGGCATCACTGGGTACCAGCTGCAATGGTTCAGAAATATTTGGTGCCAGCCTGGCTGTTTTCTTGCAGGATCCACCTATTTGTATCTCTATTTTAAGTATGGAGTACTGGGGCACAGAGAAGCAAAGTGACTCCGCCAACGCTTGTGCTGTGGGTCTTTGGTGGGACAAGCCCCAAATCCACGTCTTGTATCTGTTTAGCTGGAATCACAGGCAGCACAAACATGCTCCTCACACAAAGACAGCTTTATTACTTGGAAATGCTAGAAAGTTTCCACATCCCACTCCTATTCCTTTGCCTGCACCTGTGTGAATGCCCGCTGTTGCCCCACCAGGATGTCAGCAGATTCTGTAGCTTGTTTTTCACTGAAATGTCTCCTCTTAGGTAAATATTACATCTGGGGTTGCTTTGCCAGTGGCTTTCCTACCTGGAGTTTGTACAACAGGTCAATGCCCTGCTCAGAGATAAGAGGCATACTTGCTGTGAGTGCTGTTTGCTGCTGTGATATGCCACCCTGCTCCTCCCTCATGGGCTTCTCCTTTAATGGTTTTCGAATGCTGCTTAAGTCATGGAAGTTTTAGCAAAGTGAGGGAAATTTAAGACAAGCCATCGAGTGCTTGGACAGAGCAGAAGGACTTTATTGCAACAGCCATGACTTGTAAATTATTCATCTGTGTGTAATTGAAAGACACAGATCCTCAAAGGTCTCGTTACAAAGGGTGAGGTGAAGGATCAGCGAGCTTCGAGCAAAACAGGAAGGTTAACAGGTCCTGGGGAACCCTTTTCAATCCACCTGCATCTGCTCTGTGATGATGCGTGTTTGCAGAAGAAAATTGAGTTGCTGATAAGTGAAGCAATGCACAGATATGTGTCTGTAGCGGGGAGAGGACATCTGTAAAATATCTTCCTGTGTCAGTTTTCCCTCCAGTGGGAAACACAGATTTGAAGCTGTTTGCAGTGAAATGTATACATGGCCTGTGGGCACGTACCAAGTATCAATGCACAATAGGCTCTGGCCTCTGAAACGGAGAAGTTGTTTCCAAAGACCAAGAGAGATCAGAATAGCCGGCTAAGCAGAAAAGAAGCCAGCACACTTCTGCTCAGCAGTTCTGTCTCCAGACAAAACCAGACTTCAACTAATTAAAAAGAACAGATGCTAGCTGGAACATTAATTGGAACAACTACCATCTTTTGTCTATCCTTAAATCTGTATTCTAGCTCTCTCGTAGTAGGTTTGGAGAGAGAAAGAGTTAACCCTTTAGCTGACTTATTGTTTTGTTAGGCACAGCACGTCCTTAGAAGAGAGCATAAGGAAACATCTATGAATACGTTTGGATCCTTTTTTTTCAGGAGCAAACAATTCTCTGTCTAATAATGCAGAACCATCGTCACAACCAGCATTCTTAACCCTTCCTTCCCACGGTGTTGTTAGTAAAGTGATCTTGCTTGGCTTTCAGAGGCCTGGGAAGTAGTGCTGGGCGCAGGGCCAGCTGCTGTTCTTCCCTGTATCTATTGTACTAAGAGGACACCTCTTCTTTATCCTGTGCTCATTTGTTCCCCTCAGCCTGTGTGCCTTCTCATTAGACTTGATGTATGATCTATAGAAAGTGCAAAGAGCTCAGCTGACATCTGATATGCTTATAAATAGCCTGTCTGCCCTGCTATGGCTCTGTAGCTATCCCAACGTGAGCAAACACTTGACGTATTGCGCTCTTCCTGGAACTGGGATGCTATCGAAGATTTTCCTCTAAAGCATCCAAATTTGGCCTCTGCTGGAAGCCGGGTATTTGACTGCAGGCACCACTGGTCTGTTCCAGATTGGCAGTTCCTCAGTCTTGTCCTAGTCTCCGATTCCTCCCTAAGAGATGAGGCAAAGGCGTCATTCGAGTAATGAGGCTCTTCCACTGTTCCCTGCCCTCCCTGCTTCAGGCCCCTGTCGCAGGCAGAGGTTCCCTCGGCACAACTACAAGCCCCAGTCCTTTCGTACCGCTTCGCTCACACACCACCCCCAGGCTCCTGTTACTTCCTTCATTCCCGCACCCCCAGTTTCCTCCCTCTCCATCAGGGCCAGATCCTGTTTCCTCGATGGGCTCACCAAGTCCATCACAAGTCTGGCAATCCTTGCTGAGATTTGTCCTGTGATGCTTTCCTGAGCACTAGCTCACCACCATCTAAACACAACATGCTCTGGCTTCCAGTGGACCAAGAGCAGCAGAGACAGAAACCCCCAGTGTGAACTCCTCCCTGCTTCCTCAGTACGTATCCCTTAACCCCTTTTTCTTTTGCTGACCTCCTTGAGAGATAACTGTTGTCATTTCTCACCCCCTACTTGCACTCAATGAGCCTCAAATTCAGCTCCCAGAGAGATTTCCAGAGGGAGATGAATTTAGGCAGGAGCTCTATGGAGGCTTAGGAGGCTGATCAGGATATTTAAGATTATCCCTGACTCATTTTCTTGCAGATCTCATGCAAGAAGTGAGTCAGATCCCTCCGACACAGTTTGACCTGACAGATGCGGCCGGCAGACAGCTGAGTGGCAGCGTGTGGAGCTCATGTTGTTTTGCAAATGGAATAAAGTTCACTTAACACAGCAGGCAGCTGCCTATACTTGCTGTTAACTCAAAGGCCTCTCACCTGAAAATAACCTGCACATCATTTACCCCATCACTGCTCGCAGGTGGAATTAGCTCCTGAGAGGAGGTGGGTATTTCCGAGAGGTGACCCTCATTCCCAAGACAGGACAAAGGTCCCTTTCTTGCAATGCTGAGTTCATCATGCTTGAAATGCTCAGTCCTAGCCCCTTTTGGGCAGCCAGGACCCTGTCCAAAAAAACGTCCCTCCTCTGGGCTTTCTCTTTTAGCAATGCTGCCAATATGAGTCTTAATGTAATTTTTCTTGGTTTTGGCTGTTTTCTTTTCCTAGGTGTGAATGCCGTCATTACTAAATGACACCCATTTCCCATGGGTCCCTTCAGCCTGTAGGAAAATCCTTCTTTCCCCCCAGCTTAGCTGCAGGCAGGTGTCTCCTGAGGCTGGTGGCTTAGGTAAGTTGCTCTTTCTGATTCAGTTCTCGTTGCACTGAGCTCTCAGTGCCTATCTTCCTTCTGGTTGTGTCTTGTTGACTACTGACAGACATAAGGTGAATGGCTCACACACTGATAGATGTCTGATTTTTAGATGTTTAGAGGTTAGGAGATGAGTGGAAATTTGTCTCCTAATATTTACCTCTTGTGCTCTGCCAGCACCTCCCCTTATCGGCACCCGCCTCAGTTTCACTGCCCTCTAAGTCTCTGTGGTGGTCTGCTGCCTGCCCTGCTTTCCCTCTCAGCCAGGTTCTGGTTCAGACTCTGCCCATTTTCTTCCAACAGGAGACAAACTCCTCCTACAGCTTCTGCAGGCTGCATCCCTGCAGCCCATCCCCACCCCTGCAGGGCAGCCCCCCATCTTTGGGGCAGCCATTCCCTTGTGGTCCCCTGAGAGCGGTGTTTGCAGCTAACCTGTCTGGAGAGAGCATCAGCGTTGCTGCATTTGGGCTGGGGGCATGTTCTATGATCGCTTCTTGAGTTGTTCTTTGTGATTGCTGACTCTACCTGTATGGCCCAGAGATGTAAGGTGTATCCCGACCCCTGACTTTTGCCTGTGGAAAGCAGGGGCAGCGGTGCTCAGAGCCTCTGACAGGAGTTTCTTTCGAGCATGGCAGCAATCTCACTCAGCTGAATGCATACTTGTGCCAGGTTAAGCCAACATCCTTGAATGCCTTCTCTGTTCTTGTTCCAACGCAGCTTCTAAATTAGAAACCCTACCACCTGCATGTGATATGAGCAGGGGTTTTGCAACACTGGGAGGCTGAGTCAGGCATAGGGACAAGAGCCATTTCTGCTGCTGAAAGGCTCGGTTGCATTCAGGTGCCTGCTGCAATGGTTTCCCTTCTCACCCCATCTCCCCAGGGGGTTGTGCAATATTGGCAAACCCACTGGTCAGCCCGGTGTCAGAGGAGCAGCTGTCCCAGCACCGCCAGCTCCGTGTGGCCCTGGGCGCTGGCTGGCTCAGCGGGGACTCTGCTCGCTGCCTGCTCATGGCTTTTCCCCCTGTCAGCAACAGCATGTCCAAGGTAAATTACCTCTTTTTGGAACGGCTTTAGTTTGAGCTCAGATTGGCAGTCTCTGTCTTACTGTGAACCTTTTTGATAGAGCAGCAGGACACCATCCGGGTATGGAAAACAGGCTGAAAACACTTGCCATGCTGTGCCCTCTCCAATGGCCCACCAGACATGTGTGTTATATGGATGAAAATTTACTGCTCCAATTTCCCTAGACAGTACGCTTCAGGGAAAGCAATCTGGTGCCTGTCCTTCAGATCCAGCCCCTTTTGCCAGTTCCTGCTTTTTAAGCTTCCTAGATAAAATCTAATGGAGCTTGTTAAGGCTGTCCAGATTGGCGGTGGCTTTGGGAAAGGGTCTTGTAAAATAAGAGTGTTTGGATTTCTGTTATCCTCATATTTAGTTTCCTGTAGACCTTTCAGTGCTTTCTGAGCCTGGCCTATGGCTAAACCATTCTCAAGGACTAGTTACAGACTCTTATTTATTTTCTTGATACTTTTTCTAGCATCTTGTAAACCATCTTCTGCCTTTGGCACTGTTAAATGGTGAAGCAAGTTTTACCACTAGAATATATCTATGTTTTGTTACAGCAGAAGGAACAGAGCCCAGTTCCTAACTGAAGGTGTCTTAAGTTGTCCCAAGTTTCCTTGTCTGAATATATAGCATCGCCTTGGGATAAGCCCAATGAAACCTCCAGCAGTTTGCCTGATTTACCTTCCACTCCCTGTACACTGTGTTAGACCTGGGACTTTGTGCTATGCTCATCCTGGGTCACAGCTTGATCTCTTTTCAGAGGGTAAATCCTACAGCTCCATTAAAGTACGGCTTCTCAAGACAGCCCCTTGAAGCAGCCCGTGTGGCTCATCAGCAGGCACGTGGACTTGAAGGCAGTCAAAGAAGGCTCCTGGCACGTTTTCTTCTCAAAAGTGGGGATGAGGGAGGAGGAGGCTGCAATAATTGAGCTGACAAAATTTTTTGTCTCCTGTCTGGGTCCCAGTGGGCTGTGAAAAGAGTTGAAAAGTTCCAAGTCCTTGGGCTGGCCCTGTCCCACACAGAGGCTGCCTTCCAGTGTGGCTCAGGAGCCTCTGCTCAAGGTGATTTTTCAGCATTTTTATTCCATTCTGCACCTCTTGTGCTGGGTTGCTGAAGCTTTCCTGCTGGCTTATATTTTTATGAGGACTTGTCTCGCCCATTGGGCTCTGATGACTGGGCCACCTTCCCGTTCCCATTTCCAGAAAAGCCATGCTGCAGCTGAGCCTCACCCGGGACGCCTGGACATGGTCTGGCTCTGCCCCAGAGACTGCAGCTCCACCAGCAGCTCAGCTCAGCCCTTTCTGGGAAACCTTTTGCAAACTCTCATTCCCTTTTTGCAAAGCCTCCATCTCTCTCAATTCTTTGATCCATCTTTGAGCCCAGTGGCCCCTCCATTGCTCATTTTCTCTTGGTTCAACAGAATGCTAGCCCTCAGTGTTCTCCTTGGAGGTGACATTCCACACCTGAGTCCAGCATTGAACTGTTTGCCCCAGGCAGTCAGCGGAGCTGCTGAGATGTCCTCAGGGCTTTCTCTGTTCCTGCCTGTGTCCAGCTCCTTTGGCTTCCCCAGAGCTTTTTTGCATCATATGCTCTGATTTCTCTCCCTCCTGTCACCCCTCAAAACACCACCATCTTTTGGCTTCCCCATGAACCTTCCTCGATTCTCTTACCCCAGAGAACACCTAAACATCTCCATGCACTCATGCTTACTGATGGGTCCCTGGGATTTCTGTAGCCTTTATTTTTCTTGCCCAAGCCCATTTGTGCTAGGCAGTGCCCAAAAAAACCAAGGATTGTTCAAACCCTCTCCTCCACCTCATGCAAACAGCCCTGCTTGTGAGGACAAACAGGTCTTTTGTCCATCATTTTGCTGCTGCACAGTGATGTCCCCTCTATTTTAAAAAGTTTTCGCCTGACAGCAAATTATTAAGCAGCTTTTTGAGCAGACTTGCACCAATTTCATTGCCAAACTCTTGCCAAACTCTTGCCTTTTCTACACACTGAAGGCCTGATCCTGGCGGTGCTGAGCCAATTTGCTGTGAGGCACAGTTATGCCCGATTCCTCAGTAAAGTCTGTTTTGGCATTGCACAACATGTCTGTTCCCCGGGGGGGCCGTGCGCAATCTGTGATGGGGACAGACGTCTGAGCTTGATCCCGCTGGAATGACGTCAAAGGTTGCAATATCGTACCTCTTCCCGGCGCTGGCAGAGCCAAGCCTGGCGATGTGCCGCTGCAGCGGCTGCAGCTGTGCTCAAAGCTGCGTGGCTGCTGCCGGTTTGACCCACGCAGCGCAATTAATAGGTTACCAAATGGCAGCACAGGTGGCCCACGTTGCTTTGCACGGTAGAGATCTGCTTACACGCCTGGCTCTTCCCTGCAAATTCCTGCTGCTCCAGAAACCTCTGACTGAAAGCAAATGGAAGTTGCTTTTAAAAGGAGCATCCTCCGATGTTGACCTGTGAGCAGATAAAACTCCAGCAAACTCGCAGCCTTTCCCGCGCTTGGGACTCAGGCTGGCACAAGCAAATGCCATTTATCACGGAGCTGCAGCACGACAGAGGGTGCCAGTAAATCACTGGCTGTGGTTTGGTGCTCATCTCCGTGGCACTGATTAGGACAATAGGAGTACGTTATCTACAAGCAGCTATTTTGGATATGCTTGCTGCTGAGGTCTGCTGAAGGCAACAGCGACAGTTAAAGCAGCAGCCTCAGCTTGCACCCAACCAGCCGTGGTGAAATAAATAAGGGTGACACATACACTGCTACACCTGACTGTTTGCAATAGGGAAGTTTTCCCAGTGCTGCGGGGAAGGAAGAGACCGGCATGTCCCTGGGGCAGCGCAGACAGACTTCCCCACGCCCCAAGGCACCCCAGCCTGCTGCGCTCCCCAAGGCTATGGCAGGGCAGGAGAGTTGTGAAACACCGCTGTGCTGCTCAGCAGGACGTGATTCACTGCGACCTCTTGGCATCATTACAAGCATTGCCTGTGCCTCGCCAGCCCTTTGCCGGACCTACCCGCTGGTAAGGCGGCTGCTGACATTTCACATCTGCCAGACCCAGTTTGAAGCGGGATGATTCCAGCCCTAGATCGGTGAAATGATGTTTCTGATTCGGTCGGCTGTGTGCTGGCCCAAGCTACGGTCCATTTTCACAGCTCTGCACATAGGTCAGGGGGAAGGAAGGAGTGTTTGACGGTTTCAATTTTTATATGAATACCCAGGCAGTTCTTAGGTTCTTCTTAAAAAGGTGCTGACAGATTAAGAACAGCTCCCAAGTTTTGATTTTGGAAATACTGGGATTTTCCAAGTTGTAAATCCAGCTGGAGGAGTTCCAGCGTGCCTGTGGCTGTGCGCAGCGTCCTCTTCTTTAGGCAGCTCAGCGCTCTTCAGCGGTAGCTGGTCCCCAGGTGCTGTCGCCTGGGACAAGTGTCCTGGGGAAAGTAAGTGGGAAATGGGCAAGCAGCAAAAAGATGAGCTGAAACATTAGCAGGAGCGTTTGTGATGGTTCATTAAGTGAAGAAACTATAAGATGTATAAAACTCTATTTAAAAAAAGAACCCAAACTTGCTAGGTTTAAAAAAACATGCAAGAAATTGGTTTTTAACATGTAGGAGCAGAGGTTAGGTGTCTTTAAAAAATTTCTAATTTTGAGCTGGAAACAGGACTGAGACAAGTCTTGAAAGTAAATATTTAATTACCAGATCAATTTTGATAAAGATCCAGAGTTTGCAATTGATTTCTTTAGCCTCTGCTGAGCCCACCAGTGAAACTCCTGGTTAGTACTGGTGTCGCTGTGGGTCCCATCAGCAAATAACTTACACTTGTGATTGTAATTGATTTTGCATGCGAAAGGTGAAAAATTTGACATCCCAGAACCAGCATCCTTTCTGTCTTCTCTGATAGTGATAACTATCTTATTTCTGGGGAAAAAAATAAAATTAGTTTTCTTGACTGGTTGCCCTAGCGAGGTTGTGAGAAGAAGGGCTGGTACTACAATACTTTGCTTTTTGCAGGGCAGAAATTAGCCAGTATTTACCTTAGGGCCTGTGATACTTAGACGAGAATTCCAAAGAGAATTACAATAGTGAACTTCAGCTAACCCTGACAAGTTTGCATGATCAATGCTTTACTGTAGTAAGAGAGTTGATACTTGTTGATTGACAGGAGCTGTAGTGCTATCTAGAGAGCCCTACTGCCTGCATTAGTTCACAGGATGATCACAATTAAATGCAAGCTTAAGGAAAAAAAAATGTAGATTTAAATGTTGCCCAAGCATTGGGGTAAATCAGCTTTAGAGCCAAGGGTGGTTGCTGTGCCGTGCCTCTGCAGCAGACAGATCCCAAGTCCGCTTGGTCAAATACTGGGTGATGTGCAGAGGTTGAGAGCTATCTTTTCTCTAGGGAAAAATGAATTAGCATGTCATTAAGTAGAGGTTATGGAAGAATGAAATCATTAAATAAGATCTGATGCTCTCTCCCATTCAGTGATTACAGGTTCTTCTCACAGGAGCTGCCATATTCCCTGTGCTATTGGTACAATTCAGGTGTCCTGAAAAAAAGGCTTTGTTGTCATCTTTTTTCTATATACTCTTCACCAGAGAATCTAAGTGCATTTTATGAACATCAGTTTGTTCAATATTGTACGGTGTCAAGATTATTATCCTCAGGGAACAGGTGGAGAAACTGAAGAGCAAGGAGGTGAGGTGTGTTCCTTCTGGACATATAGACAATTAAATAGTAGCAGAATTGGGAAAGGACGTGGTTTCCTCTCAAGCACTGTTTATGGGAAAAAATATATGCCAGTAATCTGAATTTAGCTCTCCATTTTTTCTTGTGACACCAGTGGGGGGTGAATATTTTGCTCCCAAACACCTACAGAGGAAGAAAGTGTGCATCTTTAGATCACAGGGTCTATGACTAAATTTCTCCAAAACTTTTTGACAAGTCCAAGATTGGTGTGAATGAAAACACTTGCTATGATTGCAGGTCTGAATCAGTGTTTTCTTCATTGCTTACATTGCTACTTAAGGATTCATTAGATGAGGAAAATAGAAGATTACATCACAACGGATCATTTTTTAAATGAGCAATCCAATTGTTTTGGGGGGGTTTTGTTTGTTTATTTGTTTTTAATTACTGTGCTGAGAATATCTGCCCCGTGACAAGCAAAGCAGTCAGCTCTCAACAGCAGCGACATAAATCTCAGTCCAGGGCAACGCAAATTGGGAAGAAGCTCCAGAGAGTGGTGCTATTTGAAATAAATTGAGGAATTATTTTGAAAGCTTGCATGGAAGAAGGGAGTTTTGCCAACTATTACAATTGGACTTCAGAGGAACTGCTGAGTGTGTAATTAGTCCCTCAGGAACATGGGAGTCTGGACAAATGTAAGACAGAACAAGAGGGAAAAAAAGTGTATGAAGAATTAACTTTAGAAAACAAGCTAGAACATTAGTCACAGGAGGGATATAACTCAACTTCCATTTAACATTTATTTCTGTGATGAACAGAAACGTTGTTCTTAACCCCTGTACTGAAGCAGGAAATGGGAACCTTCTCTCTTTTTAAGGCAGCTGGAACTGCTTTATTGAAGTTCATCTCTTTGATAAGAGGGTGAAGGCGAGGGTAAAGAAATGAGCTGAACATACTGCAAAGCCAGAAAATGGGACTTATATTTGGGTGGAACAGAGAGAGAAACCACTTGTGGAGCTGTTCAAGATATTACGTAGTGTCTGTTGTGGTCTTCAGTGATTCCCCCATCATGAAGACAGAGCAATTAGCCAAGGTTTAAAAGATAATGCCCCCCTTTCCCCCTCCCCCCCACCATGAGTATTTGCTCATGGTCTGTCCACAAAGTACGGTCTCGTTTTCCTCTGTGCTGAGCAGCACCCCAGCTGCAAGGAGGTGATTCACCTACCCAACGTGTTGGAGGATCTTGGCATACCTCTTTGCTGGGTTTACAAGGACTTGATGAAATACAACTGCAAAGAAAACTCGAAGCATGTGAGACACTTTGGAGGTTATATAGTGCACAGGTGGTTGGTCCTGCCCTTCCAGAGCTCCTGATTCATAGTCCTATGCTGTAACTATTGAACTATAGACTTATTTGTAGAGTTTCTACACCCGGCTTTTGTGGTTCATTGCTCCCATTATTATTTCAACAGGAGCAATTTGCTTATCAGTCCTCTTTGTAGAACAGGACTAGTATTGCTTTGGATGTTTGGTGTTTAGAAAAAAGAGGAATGTCATTCACATGACTCTGGAAGAGAAGGAAGCTTTGCAAAAGCATCTAATATATTCAGGTGTGAATCTATGTAAATGGGTCATATTCACTGAACTGTGTGTCTGGAGGGTTAACAGTAACATCACAGCTGAAGGTTCAGGACCAGATCCCCAGACCTGGATCTTCCCAATTTTGAGGACTGTACTTTGGTGCTGTCTCTACTCTATAACCTCCAAGGAGGTTGAGTCAACCTCCCTGCTGGGCTCTCACCATATCGTTGGCCAAGTGGTGGGGTCCCACTTGCTTGTTCTGCACCAGTACCCCCAGGAGCACTGTCTGTTGGTGCCATGGTGTTGTATTTCTGACCTGGCAATGCTTCACTGTGACCTGAGCGAAGGTTACCAGTGTTTTCATGTAGGCTCTGTGTTTACTATTTAAGGTGAGCGAGAGGCTCTGGATTCCATCAGTTGGGTCATCATCTCCATTTCCCAATTCAGTGCAAACAGCCAGATGGGCAGGCAGCTCTTCCTTGACAACATTCAAATTCTCTTGAGAGGTGTGCCAGTTTCTGGCAGACTTAGTATTGGCAACGCACGATATTCATTATTCATTCCTGTAAACGTTGTCTTCAAAAATCACCATCTCCTCTCACCACCTTGAGCCATTTCCCTGGGGTGCTCAGCACAAGGATCCTGCACAAATACACCCAGCTCTGGCATATTCCTTCCAGGAGAGGGCAGAGGAATACAGTTTATTGCAGGTTCACTCCTGAACTGGAGCCAACATTCATCATGTCCCTGATCTTCCGGTACCATCTTCCAGTCTATTTTGCTTTCTAAACTCGGATGAGCAGAGGTACATGCTGAATCTCCTCAAAGTGAGTCAGTGGGTTTTGTCACATTTACAGACCTGCCTGTCCCTGAGTCATCTTCAGGAGGGATAGCTGGGACCAGGCTGCTCCTCTTGCTCTTGAACCTCTTAGAGTGTGCTGCATGTGTCATGTTGAAGGCATTGGCTCCAGCACATCTTTGGGACCAGGGTTTAAACACCTGAGCCCCAGCTCTTCTGCTTCATCTTACCATCAAGCCAGGGGACGCAGTAATGGGACAACTTGTCTGTCACACACTCAGCACACCCACATCCCTGCAGAAGGTGGTCTGATTCTCTTGGACGTTCATAGTATTAGCAGGTGCAGCTCTGCTCATGGATGCTTTTGCCAATAGATTAAAATGCAGGGGTTGTGCATGGAAACCTGACTTTGGAACTGGACCTGGTTAAAGATGGCCTGAAGAAACAGCAGCCAGAAACTCAGCTGACATTTTCTTTCTCAGTATCTTAATGAACAGAAAGTTTGGGAGAAAATCAGAAACTCTCCCCAGCTCCCCACTATCTTTAATAGTCCAAAGGGCATTAACAGAAAAAATCCTAAAATGAGTTTCTTCCATTTATCTCCCCCTAGACCTATGATTCCAACTTGAAAAGACAACATCATTTCCAAACTAGTGAAGGAAAGAAAAAAAAAAAATCAATACATTGTTGGCTTTGCAGCACAGATGCCCTTGCAAGGCCAAAGAAATTAAGTCCTGAGATTGCTGTTGCTGTTTCCACCTTGCCCTGCAGAACCACAGTCAGGGATAAACATATTCTTTGTGTCAATATTTCTGTAGTACCGGGAGAACTTGCAGTCCTTATCTGCAAGTGTCAAGGACTTCTAAGTTAAAGTGATCATAACATTATTGGAGAGCCTGACAGGCTTTTTTCTTCCCTCTGTGTCCGTGTAACTGTTCTGGTGCTGAAAGCTGCAGTCCAGCGGAGCTCGGCCAGACACGGCCATCAGCTTTGTGGCACACGGAAGGGATCTGTCTGCAGGAGGCTAAAAAAAAAAATTCCAAAAATTCCAAAACCAAATTTGAACTTCCTTTTAATTTTTTCTTTGCCTGATTATTTTTGCTTCTCTCATTGGAAAAGAGCAGCCTTGATTCGTAAATCACATGGAAATGTGCAAGTAATCAATTCAGCCTGACTAACCCTTGTTTTGCCAAGTGCCTGGTTGGCTCATCGGATTACTAATAGTTTGCTGCTGCAGTAAATGGGCAATAGCAGGGGCTGGAGCAGAAATACCACAGGTGACCTCTAAAGACAGCAAAGCACTTACCCTGTGCAGCACAATCTCCCTTTTTGCCCATCCATGGAGTTCAAACATTTTCCCTTCCAGTCCTCTCAAAAATGAGAAGTCATTTGTAACACAGAGCTGTGCAAACAATGTACAGAAGATGGGAAAACCTGAGGCAGGAAAAATCATCCTCTGTACAGCCACATATGGAAAGGCAAAGTGTGGGCAGAGCCAAACAATTCTTAGGTGTAAACTGTTGAGTGCAGAGCAGACGAGCCTTTTGCTGCCCTTCTCACCTTATGCTACGTGGCATAATAACTCGGGAACAACTTCAGCTGACAGTTTCTTTTTAACTTTATAATGCAGTGCTATTATTATCTCGAGGAAAATTTTAAAAGGCTTGAGTGCCAAGGTTTATTTGCCTTTCTCGACTGGGTCTTTAACACACAGCCATCAGACAAAAGCCAATGAAAAGGACCTTAACTTTACGTTGGCCCCGGTGTTTGACTGGCCTGAAGGAACCGGTTTGACTGAAGTTCTCGCCCGAAAGGTGGCAAAAGAGAGAACGGAAAATCCCCAAGCAGGACCAAGGGACAGAGGCAATAAGAGATTTTAAAAGGACTTGGTGAAAAGATGAACAGAGGGAAGGTAATATCTTAGCAATGCACGGAAAGGATGGGACAGGGGAAAAGACAAATGTATTTTACAGCAGGGAGCAGGGGCTCAGTTTTGCTGCAGTACCAAATGAAGGATGCTGATGTGAGACATCTGTCACAACCACACAAAAACTCATCCCCAAAAGCCTGTTCCAGCGCTACAATCATTCCTGGTTCTCATGAAAAGTTGGCAGCAAAAAGCAATCAGAAGTCACTATATTTGTCTAGATCTGTGCATTTCTCCTGCTGTTAATAAAGGCTCATAGTATTTCCAAAACCTTAGGCAAAACTTAGATGTGTGTTGATTTGCTTTCACTATCGTGGGGCTCCAAAGAATTAATCAGTAAATCAGTTGACAGCTTGAGAAGTGCATTCAGATATCCCCGAGGGATGGAGAAGTGGCTGAGTCAGCCCAGAGGCTGGCACCTGCCGCTGTAGCTTATAATTCTCAATTTTGGGTTTAAGTCTCAAAGTGCTCCTGCGGACCCCAAAACCAGGACTGTGGTTGGAGGCCCTTCCAGCAGACTCATGGGTAAAATGATGTGATCATCCTGGGAAAGAAAATTTCTCAGATAAAATCTCGGCTCAGAAAAGATGCTGTAGATGATGAACCTGTGGACATGATTCACCAAGGATGACCCCAGATCCAGGCTCCAAGTGACAGTGGCTTTTGCATATTTTCTCATTATTCTCTGTTGTACAATGCCAGGTTGGTGCAGGAGTGAAATTCTTTGCGCTAAAGTGAAATATCAGAACTTGTGCTATCGTATATCCTGTGTGTTTGTTTTTAATGTGTCCTTTGTCTCTGTCTAGAAATTTTGTCTGGGCAGAAAAAGAGGACATTTGTCCAGGGTGTCCTGATGTCCAATAGCCTGGTCAGGGCAATAATTTCTCCAAGAGTGCTGGACACCCAGGAATGCCTAAGGCACAGTCACTGACTATATGCGCAAGGGCTTTGCTGAAGTTTCCCAGCGCAGCTGACCCCATGTGCATGGCAAAGGGGATCTGGACATATGCAAAAACTTGGTGCATCCAGAACTTGTCACATAGTGCATGAGCAAGCTCAGGTCAGAGATTCATCCCGCGTGCTCTGCACTCACTTCCCAAGCGCTGTGTGCTGCCTGCCTGCATTTTTAATATTTTTTTCCAGGGAAATCTCAGGGAAAAATACAGAAGCCTTAATTACACTTGCCTGATTATTTCCATTGCATTTCACCTCCCAGTGATCACTGTTGCCTTATATTGAATGGGTAGGATGCTCTGTAGGGTTCTTCAGATGTGGAAAAGCATTGTATCCCTCCTCCACCACAGTGCGCAGCCGTACAAGGGCTGGTGCCGGCACAAGGGAAGGAGGCTGGGCATCTCCTCCGGCAGCAGCACGTTTGGATCTGTTAGCCTGCTGAAAACATCACATCTTCGCATTGCTAGCTTCAGCAACAGCTAACGGTGCAGTCCTGCAGCTGTGTAGCGGGCAATGCACCCAGCCTTGAGTGGTACTTTTAGGGAAGTGGAAAGGTTGTGGGCCTAGTAAAATGGATGACACTTGAGAAGCAGAACCGGGACACACACCATTTTATTTCCATGTAAGGTAAATATGGGATTTCACTGCCTCTCCAGCAGTTTAGAGAAAGTCAGGAAATACTGTAACTAAAATATAAAGAAATTGTCTTTTGTACATGGAAAAACAAAATTTAGAGAAACCTCTAAATGTGTCCCAAAGCATATGTAGGTCATAATAATGATAAAATTAAGACTGTAACTTTTGGTTGTTTTCATGGCAATAAAAATCATAAGGGAATTTCATATCTGTACAGCCATCAATTCAAATTCCATTTAAGCCCAGACTTGAGGGCTTGGGATTTTAGCTGTATCTAAATCTCATGCCCTTTGCATTGCAAAAAGCTAAACTTCACCTACTCAGGGAACAGGGTTTTTAATTAAGAGAAAACAGTAAAGCAAGGTTTGCCAAAAATCTATTTTGGGTAAAAATATTTAAGGGCAGCGTTCTTACCGACATAATGCTTTTTACATCAGTGAAGTTACACTAATGCGGAATTTGGCCCTGATGTTTTTGTATAAATATAGTATCTAGGAATTTGATGAGTGTATATTTATGCATTATTCATTGAGATAACATGGAGAGGAAGAGTGAGGTCTGTGCATGAGAGCAGAGCCCTGAGCACCCCCAGGTCCTACGGTGATACCCACCGGGTGAGGCAGCACCTGTGGGGTCACCTCTGTGTTGCTACTGGGCCACGTCTGCTGTGACTTGTCGAGGCTGAACGTCCTCTTGGGAAGAGACTGGTTTATGTTTGCCAAACTGTGAATCGCGTTACTGGCAATTCTGAAGAATGCAGGTGGAGAATATTTTTGCCAGTTTAAGGCCCTGGGCTGGAGTTGAAAAGAGAGGAAACTGTGGCTTTGTTCTGCCACAGATGTTTGGTTTGACCCTCTGTGCCTCCGTTTCCCCCCGCAAAATCATCAAATGAGGATAATACTTAATTTTTCCTGCAGGACAGCAATTTGCAGCCCTGAGGCCCACAGTCCCTCAGTGGGAGAGTAGGGATGGTACTCTGTCCCATGTAGCCCTCAAAAAGGCGCACTGACCTGTTGTCACAAGACTGCATTCTGGTATCCCAGACTGCACCTTCCCAAGGATCTGAAAAATGAAAAACTGGATTTGAAAAACCACCGACTGAGCAGAAAAGCTCACTGCTGCTGCAGCTGGCACCTCTGCATGCTTCCTCAGCTGGCCTTCACCTCTGCAGGAGTTAAACACGGATCCTGATCCATGCCGAACATTGCATAACTATAGTGTGTATTTATATATATATAAAAATAATATGTGTATTTATATTAAAAAATAGTAATGACTGTAATAACACTGGGGGGGAGGGTACCCCAAGCCTCAATACTTTCCAGCATGCTGGAAATCACCCCATTAAGCTCCAGCAGGTGGGCAGGAAAGGGGCGGGCGTGAGGGCATGGGACTTGCAGACCTCCAGGGACCTGCTGATCCGCAGG
>VYZW01014240.1:26160-67966 GCA_013401315.1 Balaeniceps rex | reverse complement strand
CCAGCCACTCGCTCTCGGCCAGAGGCTCGCACGCCCCGAAGCCCCGCACGCCTCCGGGGGCTCGCCCATGCTCTGGCCCTGCCGGGTACCGCCCCGGGGGCCGGACCGGGCCGGGTGGTGCCGCGGCTCCCATTGAGGCCGGTCTCGGCCCGGCCCCCGCCGCGGCGGGGCCAATGGGGGCGGCGGACGCGGTCGAGCCTCTCCCCGGCCTCCCCCGCCGCCGCCGGGCGCCCGTCCGGTGCCGGGGATATAGTACTACGGGAGCGGGGCCGCGCTCCGCAGCCGCGCACCCGCCTCCCGGGGGAGCTGCGCCCGTCTTCCGCCGCTCCGCGCTCCCCTGCTCGCCGCCGGGGCTGCTTCTGGTTATCGTGGGGTCTTCTGCGTTTCGTTGTTGCTTTTTTTTTTTTTTAATTTTGCATTTGTGTTGGGTTTTTATTTCTATAATTATTTTTGCTTTTTATTCTTATTTTTGTGGTTTTGTTTTGGTTTTTTCCGCCCATTTTCATTGTTGTTTTTGCATTCTTCTGATCGTTTTTGGCATTTTCTCCCCTCTCCCCGGCTTGCAGAGGAGTTCAGGTAAGGGTGTGCGAGAGGCGCGGAGGTTTGCGCGGGTGCGTGTCCCGCCAGCGGTGCCCCTGCACCCCGTTGCCGCAGCACCAGTAGCCGCGGGGGGGCTTGTGGTGTTTGTGCCGCTGCTGCCCCGTCACGGGGGGGGTGGAAGGTTAAATCCCCCCACTCCTGGCGGTGCAGCAGGGGGGTGCCGGGCTGCGGCCAGGCGTGGGGGCTGTTCTCANGGGGGGAGCTCGGGCACCCAAAGCCTCCCGGAAAGGCACGGAGGGAGCAGGAAAACAATAAAAATAATAAAAAACCCCCAAACAACAACAACCACCACCCCCCTACCCCCCCAAACAACAAGCAAATGCTTTGCAGCCGTGGAAACTTGGCTGTGCTTGTGCTGGGGTGGGAATTGTCCCCCCCCCGGCCCGCTTTCACTGCCCGCGCGTTATTTCGGGGCAGCGCTCGCCGCCAGTCACACCGGGGGTGCGGGAGGCGGCGGGGGCGCGCTCGGGGGGGCCGCCGCCAGCGCCCGCCGCAGATAGAGCGCTTCCTCATGTGGAAGGCAAAGTTTGGGGGTGGAGGGGGGGTAGTTTCCAGAAAATAAGGCTTTGGGAATGTTTCTGCAGCTTCCCAGAAGGGTTAGGAAGGGTTAGGAAAAAAAAAAACCAAACGGGGAGACCCTAAACAATCCCAGCTCTTCCCCCCCCTGTGTCCAGGGAGCAGCGCAGCCACCTTGCAGAAGGGACAAGAGCAAATGGGTTTCCTCCTGGCTTCTTTATTATTTGTTTTTTAGTTTTTTTCCCCCCATGCGTTTCTATTTTAATTTCTTAGAAATGCTGGGCCTGGTTCACTGCCTGGTTTATGGCTCCATCTGTGGAGCAGGAGTCAGCCTGAACAGATTTAAAATCTTCTAGGGAACAAGAGAAAACCCTAAAGAGATTAGTCCTAAACTAGAAAAAGCTGTAGCGGTATACGTAGGAAATGACTGTCAGTGTATCTGAGCCCATATACTGCTGGGCTATCGGTTGCGCTGGACTGACCGTCCAGAAATGACAGGCTGGGAAACATGTCCCCGTGTTTCAGCAAGTTCCCAGGATTTAACATTTTAATGTTACTCTGAGTCAGAATGTGCCTTCTCTGGTTTTGGGGGGTTTTTTTTGGTCATTATTTTTTTTTTTAGCTGGAGATTAGATGGACAGGTTTTAAACAGAACAACACGTTTCTGGCAGAAAGGACATCATAACAACCCAGGGAACTCAAAAGTTGGAGACTGTCGTGCTGCCGTGTGCTGTTGAACAACTGCTGTATTTCACTCCAGAAGCGGCTGCTTTGCAGTGGCTCAGGCACTGAGGTCCCTCTATAGGTGCTTACATTTCTAACGTGTTTTCAGGGCTCCTAGAGATGAAATTGCTTTATGTAAACAGCATCATTAGTTTTCATAGCTTGTGTAGCACTGCCCTTTTTGTTTTTTAATGTTCTGGCTTTGGCTGTGTCTTCAGGCAAAGTAGGGATGAAAGCCTTTTGGTTGTTAGTCTGGCCTTCAGGATAAAATATAGCCCGGGCCTGATCCTGCATTCCAGGCATTCCCCAAAATCTTCTTGGCTGCTCTGCAAGTTTTGAGAGTGCACCGAAAGCAGATCTGGCCTGTAATGTGCCTGGATCTATTTGCCTCTGACAGTCCCCTCTCTTAAAATTACTCTGGTTACACCAAGTGACATTGCTCCTTGTCAAAAGAGATGGGGAAATAAGCATGCCGGCTGTTTTCTGCTGAGGGACGTTGCTCACAGCAGTTGCTAGGAGTTTGTTGGGTTTTTTTTTTCCCTCTTTTCAGCCCCTATTCAAATTCAGGTGTAGTTCTATTCCCAGTGAAAGATAAGGATATTTTGATATGTGGCTTTTTATTCTCACAGGCATTTAAAGAAAACTTAAAAAAAAAAAAAAAGTTCAACTTTACCAACTGCTTTTGGTGCACGCTCTTTCCCTGCACGCACAGAGCATGCCAGCTTTTCTTAGAAGAAAACCATGTTGCAGTCCAGATTTCACTCGCAGCACCATTCTTCAGAAGTTCAAGCTGGAACAATGCAGACATAGGAGGGAGAATCAGAAACCATCCGAGGGCAAGTCCTCTTTTCTGCCCCACATTTCACAAGGCAGTCACCAGTTTTTGGTGCAAGATAGAAACAAGCTGCTTGGGTGAATCCTTACTGGAAGCCAATACAAACTTCTCGGAAGCAGATTGTGTTTGCCATTTCAAAACTGGGAATAGCTCAGCTCTGGGACTTCTGCTGGAGGAACTTTCTGTCAACACAGAGATTTAAAAAAAAAAAAAAAAGTCCTGTGTGTTAGAAATAGTTCAGCTCTTCTGACTCTTCACTTTTACTATAAGAAATGATTATAGGCTAAGGTCACAAAGCAGAGCCACTAACCTCTGTTTGAACTTCCTCGTGTTCGGCGCATGTGGGTATTTCATTATCAGTTCAGAGGCATAGCTGACTGACAGGCCACGCATACCAGGAAAATGTGCAATCTTACTTTTAAGTCTTTCTTTCAACCTGCCCCTACTTCCTCCATGTGTGTGTGAAGGAGGAAGCTGTATCTTTAAGAAATATGTTCCCCCCTCCATTTCCTGTGAAATATTAATAGATGCTGCCAATGGGATGGAGCTCTTTAAGGGTGTTGTGTAAAATATCTCGCTCTGCGTTCGCTGCAGCACTGAGCACATAGACGCCTTTTGATTTTTTTTCCAGAGAAGGCAAAGACAGGGTAAATTCTGGAGATCAGGCAGCAAGGATGCTCTGCAATAGCAGTAACAACCAACCCCTTCCCTGCACAAAACTGGGAGCTATTGACTATTCATGGCAAAGCGTCCAAAGCACAGCGGCAGAGCCTGTGGAAAATGACAGCGTGTAACAAGATTGACTGGCATTTCCTTCACGCTGGGTCACATGCCTCCTAATTCACACACGCACAAAACCTCATAGGCTGATCAAATGACTTCTATCTCTGCAGTCCACATACCTTCCACAGAAAGAGTTGTTTTATTATGCACATATACAGCTCTGTTTTCAATCAGTCACCTTGAGCGAATGATCGAGGGCCAGCGTTCGCTCCGTCCGGAGGTCTCTGCATTTGCTCTCTAAGAGGCATAGTCTCTGTCCGTAAGCAATTTATTTTTTTTCCTCTGGGGTGTGGGGGCAGAAACCCAAATACACAGGTGCCCCTCCTGCCTTCCCCTCCCCAGCAACCTTTCTAGGAACTTTGCTTGCCTTAGCTGGGAAAGTGCAGGATGGTCGCCGCTGTCGGCGAGCGTTGCGGTGGGCTGCGCTAGGAAGGATGGATTTTGCCCTTGTGCCTCTGTGGGGTTGCAGCGGGATTATGGCTCACGTGAGTAGGGGCTTGCGGGATGCTGCCAGCTCTCCGCCTTGATGTGACGGGGAAACTGGGAGCGCGGCTGCCCGCCGTGGGTCACAGCAGATTGGGATGCCAGGGGTCCGTGCAAGCCCTCCCAGTTCAGCAACTGGCACGAGGTTCAGACCACCTCGACCTCCGTACCCGGAGAGAGAGGAGTATGGAGTGATGAGGTGAAACCAGCCACCAGCTGGCTTGCCAGGACATGGTAATTAGCTCAGTGCAGTGCCAGCCTTATTAAGGGCAGTGCAGGTGATGATGACGTTGGCACACTGATTCATTACATCTGGAGGGGAAAATCCGCCTAGTAAATGCTGAAGCACAGTAAATATTTTTGGCTCCTGACAGATTGATCCTTGCATTATGCTGATTAGCCTATATTTGTGGAACTGAGGAAGTTAAAAATAAGGTCGGTGGAAGCTACAAGATAAGGAAAGGATTTGCGTTTTATGGCCACCAGCAATAAACTTCCTTTTTTATTTGGTTTTTTGGGTGGTAAAAATTTCAACACTTTATTTTTTTCTCCCCATTCCCTTTTTTGGCTCCAGGTTTCACTGTTAAGTGAAAGCCCATAATTTATTTTCTCTTGCCAGTAATATTCTGGAAGGGAGCTGTAAATCTACAGTGTACACATTTGGGAAATGATTTCTGAAAGAATTCTTTTGCAAATACGTGGTGCAATCCTGCAAAATGCTTTGGCCCTGACAGTCCTTAGGGGGTGGTACAGACGTATCAAAGCGTGTAGCAGCATGTGTACTCAGTGAGACTGGATGCTTTGGACTTTCCTGTGAGCTAGAGGGCTTTATGAGCTCTAGTTCATGGAGATAAATGATTAAACCAACTTCTGACTGTTGCTGTTTTGTTTTCCTACACTCAGGCTCTCACCTGAACTTTCGCCGCCTGGTATATGCTGTTGGGATATCCATAAGAGATCGCCCAGGAATGGTGGATCACTTGCTGCCTACTGATGAATCCTTTTCATCTACAAGATCTTCTCTTGGATACTTTGGGGACATGACAGCAGGGGTGAGGTCCTACCAAATGCTGCCCTCTCCCCTGTCGGAAGATGACAGCGACTCGTCCAGCTTTTGTTCTTGTTCTAGCCCTGACTCCCAGATTCTCAGCTCCAGCTATGGAAGCACGTCCAGTGCGGAAAGTCAGGACAGTATCTTAGACTACTTATTGTCCCAGGCATCTTTGGGAAACACCGCTGCGTCATGGTGGGACAAAAGGAGACTTCAGCCGATAGTGAAAGAGGAGTACTTCAGGTTGCCTGAATTTGCTGTGGATATGGAAGACTCAGGACCATTTCAGCCCACACTTGAGGAAATTGAGGAATTTCTGGAGGAGAACATGGAGTTGGAGCTCAAAGAAAGACCTAAAAGTGAGACCAAGGACTTGAGAGCTTGCAGCCAAGTTTCTGTTGCTTCACTACAGCAAAAAGACCATATGTTACCCAGTGCTAGTTTAAAAGAGAGTAAAAATGAACAGTTGAGCAGCTCAACAGAAGGTGGCCAAGCTTCAAATGGAGGAATGTCCCTGGAGAATGGGATACCGGTTATGCTCCAAATTCAGCCTGTACAGATCAAACAGGAGTCCAACACGAGCCCCAGTTCCCAAGGACCAGCACAAGAGAACATTAAAATTGCACAGCTCCTAGTCAACATCCAAGGACAGACATTTGCCCTTGTGCCTCAGATAGTTCAGTCGTCCAATTTGAACTTGTCCTCTAAATTTGTCCGCATTGCTCCCGTCCCCATCGCCGCCAAGCCAATTGGGCCAGGGGGCATGATCCAGGGTCAGACTGGAATGATCATGGGTCAGAAATTTCAAAAGAACCCTGCAGCAGAACTCATTAAAATGCACAAATGTTCTTTTCCTGGTTGTACCAAGATGTACACGAAAAGCAGCCACTTGAAAGCCCACCTGAGGAGGCATACAGGAGAAAAGCCTTTTGCATGCAC
Source organism: Balaeniceps rex (assembly GCA_013401315.1). Lineage (NCBI taxonomy): Eukaryota > Metazoa > Chordata > Aves > Pelecaniformes > Balaenicipitidae > Balaeniceps > Balaeniceps rex. Next base: position 62,036 of record VYZW01014240.1, on the reverse strand, counting down.
GTGGCCGGGTTGCGGATGGAGGTTAGTATTGGGGCACAGCACTGTCCTATCCCCCTTCCCCTTTTTGCTCACTTGACCTAACTTGCCGAGCAAGTAGGTTTGCACTCTGATTTATAAACTGTTTTTGTTCCCAAAACTTGTTTGGTTGGTTTGAGAATTAAGATCTTTTTCTTCCTGTTAGGTAATCCAGGGGCTTTGATAAATTAAATAGCAGAGCATCACCTGCTGGCACCAGCTGTTTAAGTGTCTTTAAAAAAAAAAAAAAAAAAAAAAAAGTAGTCCATCGTAATTTGTATTTCATTCCAAGAGGGTCAGATAAGCTTGTTACCGCAGGCAATACCTTGCGTTCACATTGGTCTGGTTTCAACACAGCAGCTGCAGCGGATGCTCGGCTGGTACCAGCTGAGGGCTGTGAGTGAACTGGGTGGTTTAGGACAGAATCACTGTGTGCGGCTCCAACTGCACGGGGCTAAACGGGATCACTGAAAGGCTGTGATAAGCGAGCGTGGTTAAGAGCAGTGTTTTGTGCAGTTGCATAGAAAATGCACTCCATCCCACTCCTTCTGGAAATGCTGGCAGTGACGCTCTGGCATGCTCTTGAGTTTTATTCACTGCGTTGATTCAGAAAAATGTGTGGGTGCCACTCAGAGTTGCAAAAAGCTGTCAGATGTAACAACGTAACCAGAAGGCTGAGGTGGAGTTAAGCATTGCTTGAATGAAAGATTGCAGGTTTGATTGAGCAAAACGTTTTGCAGCGGGTATCTCTTGATTTTTTTTTTTTTAATTTTTTATCTTTAATACTGGTTGAAAATTAAAACTTTGTTAAAAAAATTAACTTTTTATTTTAAGGAAATGACGGAAGCCTTCCTCCCTCTTCCCAATTAGCTGTATTGCTAGCCTGCCTGCTGGCAGGTGTTAATATACAGCACCACAAATAATGATGGGAGAAAACAAAATCTTAACTCCCTTGTATTAAATTGAACAGGATTTCTTTCAAAGAATATCCTGCAGATCTTCAGTGAGCAATGTCTAATGAGGAAATGGGTTGTGATCATGGGGAACAGACAAGGTAAAAATTAACAGGAGAGGGCTGTGTAAAAATGCAAGTATGTGAGACACGCAGCAGTCAGAGATGGCTGGATTGGTTTGAGGGAAAAGGTCAGAATGGGGGAGAATCCTCTGCTCCCCAACTGGTCCAGTTTGAAGAAGTTTGCCTCTTGGAAGGACGAGGAGGTCAATACAATTAATTTCTTTGGTGACTTTCTTTCCCATTTCAGCTTATGGTGGCTCTACAAACTGGTGGTGATTTTCTTTCGTTTTGTACTGGTGGCAGTTTTCATGAGCCAGGCTCAGTGGCTTGCTGCTCAGGATGCAATGAAATTAAAGCCATGTTATTTAGCTGATTGGTCCCATAAGCTGCAGGCTGGTTTGCTCCTGACCTGCAGTAGGGGCACTCGCTCCTTTTTATTTGGTTGCCAGAGTACGTGCGCACCGGCAGCAGATGTACCTCCTGCCTGTGAATGTGCCTGTGGGTGTCATGTTGGCTTTCCTTGCGCTGGGATGCGAGCAAAACTCTCGGGTTTGTGACAAATGCACGTGGCACGTGAGGGTTTGTCTGATCCACGACAAGATTTATACCAATGCTCCCAGTGACTTTCGTGGCTCAAGATCAGGAGCCTAAAGTGTTGCCTTGTGGGTGACCTTTTCCAGCTCTGTCTTACTACAGAGCTGGTATTTCCCAGGCTGCAAAACCAAGGGGGGCATTTAGGAAAAATATTAAGTGGTAAGGGATGGAGACTGAATTTACAGCGGGGTGCCTGCCTTCTCCCAGCGTTACAGCGAATGGTGTGGATCAAAAGCAGGATGCAGGTGTAAGGTGGGCCATGAGGAGTGCAGGTCCTGCAACCGGGAGCACCCTGAACTTTCACTCTCAGCCAGCCACAACTTTTTAAAGATGAGGAGCCCAACAGGGATGAGAAATTAACCACCTTACCTAGAAGGAACGTGTGTCCTGTCCATGAACAGCTGCTGAAAGGGCTTTTCAAACTCTCTATTGCTGTTTGTCTTGTTGCATTTCACAGCCCAGGCTGGTACCCCTATCCCCAACACCCCCAAACTTTGGAAGGGCTCTGCTCCGAGGGGGGAGGCTTATAGCCAGCAGGAGAGGCAGCACCTGGGGAGCTGCTTCCTGCGCTCACAGCAACCCGTAGCACTGGCCTGAGGTTCCTGCACATCCCCTACGCGCTGTTCCCATATCCATTGAGCGCTGAATTACTCAGTCCCCTTTCATCAGTAAAGCATGTTTACCTTTTCCAGAAGTTCAGTGAGAGCTGTGATCTTGCATGATTTAAGTCAAATGCATCTGGACTCTCTGTTTGCTCCCAGTTTTATATCATCTCAAATGAATTCAAGCTCTAAAAGACTGCTGGGCTCTGCTTTCCCCCTCCTTTCCCTGCGTTCTTGTGTATTTATGTTTTCACCGAAGACACTTAAGATCTGACCTCACCGAAGATAGTAATTTCAAAAACAAAACAAAGTGTTGCCTAGCACAAAGTGGCTGAGCTGGGGGGGGAGGGGGGAGAGCTTTCCCAGCTCTTTGGGCAGCCCTGCTGTGGTGAAGTTGCATGCTTAAACGCACCAAGGTAGGGGTGTGCACTCAGCAACCCGTTTTGCTAACCCCTAGGACAGTGGGAGAGCCCCAAGCACCTCCTTGGAGGAGGCTGAACCCTGCTTGCTTCCTTGGCACAGGGCAAGAGCTGTTTTCGGCAGGCTGCAGAGGCGCATTCGTAAGTGGCCGGTGACCCGTTGCGTTCGATACCCTGCTGTACCGGTCGGCGCGCTGATCCGTGTCATGCAGCTTATACCTTTGGCACATGGCAGCCTCTGGTTAGTGCTGCTCCTGAGACAGCCCCGACCAAAAAGCTGAGCTGCAGCGTGGGCCGGTCCCCAGCAGCCGTGTTATGGCATGGAGCAGGAGAAGCTCTCGCTTTCCCTCCGCTGGCGCAGCAGCGTACAAAGCTGCCGTTGTTGTAAGGCCTGGGGGATTAGGCAATTGCGTTTAAATGCCCTGCCACATCGTCGGGCTGGAGGCGCTTCCCTGCAGCCAGCTCTGCAGGTGACAGCATGTGATACAAGCTCTGCCTGCTTCGGTAGGGAGGGTTTAAAGGCTTGTAATGCTGGCCGGGAGTGCGTATGGGACCGGGCGAGCATGGGGAGGACCACATGTGGGACAGGTCAGGGCAGGCGTCTCGCATTGGCCTTTTTTGCTGGTGCTGTGCAAAGTGGTTTGCAGGTGTGCAGGAGGTGTGCTGGTTTACCATAGCGGTACTTTGGGGATGGGCAGGATGAATCTAGAGGCTCCTCTCCTCTGTGGAGGAGAGGTACAGCCTGAGTCAGTCTCAACGGCTGGTGGCCATGGTAGGGACCATGGAGTACCAGGCTGAAGCTATTGACCTTTCTTGCCCTGCGAGCCACATAGCAATGTATGGCCAGGAGACACAGGACATGTCCTACACATCAGGGAGCTCTAGGATTTGTCTTCAAGGGAGATGTCATTACAGGTCCTTTGGGGTCCCACCAGATAGAAGGATGAAGGAAACTCTTCTAGTTGCTGTGGGATTGCCCAGGTCCCTCCACCCTTCTTTTGAATGAGAAATTCTTCTGGAAATGGCAGTGACTTGGAATAGTGAGGTGTTCCTTGGGGGTACCTTTTTTTTTTCTTTGAATTTGGCATTCAACTGGGGTTTATTTGCAGTTTTCTTGGGGTGATCTCCGCGCCAGAACGTGCTGCAAATATCATTTCACTGCAGAGCCAGGCCACCAGATTCTCCCGGCTTCCTTGTCCTAACCTTTGCGTTGTTTTTTTGTAAACACACCGACAGCTTGAGGTTTATTTCTGTGGGCTCTGTAAGTTGATCTTTCCGTGACTGCTGGGGAACAGTATTGCAACATTCCTGCTTCTTCAGCTAAGGACATCATTATGAGGCAGAGTGTATTTTTGTCGGATGAACTCACCCGAGCTCCCAGGGTATGAGTGGAGCTGCTCATTCCTGACATGCGCCTCTTTCTCCCCCGCCATCCATGCAATTCCCATCAAAATGCACTTGCAGAGCTCTTGTGCAGGATTAGCCATGTGTCACGCACTTCTGCTGCAGATTGTCGCCTTAATGGCCAAGGACATGGGACAAGGCAACCCAGCCACATCTGGTTTTATTCCTTTGGGTGATAAGCCTGTATATAAGAGGACGGGTCTTTGCAAAGGCGCTTTTCCCTCTCTGCTCCCTCTTTTCCCTGGATGTGGTTGCCACCACTGGCAACAGGTCCATTCCTTGTCCAGCACTGAGTCCCGCTGAGGCAGTCTGCACAGGCAACATCCTGCCCTGTCCAGAAAGATGCTTAGTCCCAGTCATTCATAGCTCTACAAGAGCATCCCTCCAGGGATGCGGCACTGGGACTAGCTCACTGCTAAGGACTCGGGAGAAATCCCTGGCCCTGCTGTTCCCAGGTCCAGACTATGGTTTTGGGAAGCCATGGCTGGAAGGAGCAGGGGTGCTAGAGAAAGCAAACGTGCAAGTACTAGGGGTGAAGAGAAACCTCTGTCGTAGCCTTTATGAAGAAGATGCATCCCAGACAAGGAACCGGTTGATGGCTCCATTAGGGCATCTGCCTGTTGCTCTTAATGGTCAATTTGACTCTTTCACTGTGGGGATACCAAAGCAAGGAGAGGGAGAAAAGGAAGGTGAAGGAATCTCCCTTAGAAATGACGCTGGGAGAGATGTGTCCACGCCATACCTTACCCACAGCATCTGCTTCTGCTTTGTGCTGGCTGAACACTCTCTGGAGAGCATCACCGGACTAAAGAGCTGCAGGAACTAAGGAAACCATTCCCAGCTTTCCCAGTACCTGCACCCGGTTCCTCAACTGATGGTGGGAGATCAGAGCTAATTAAAACCTTTATGTGGAAACTTATTTTTCTTCCACGACAGACTTATTCATAGGAGCCCAGCAGTCCTGTTTTCCCCCTTCCATAAAAATGGCATATTCACTCTGTTGGTGATGTGATATTTTGCTCCAGAAGGGCACATTTTTCTACATGTTATTTTCCCCATTTATTCAGCTAGTGCCCATGACTTCATTTATTTATTGTAAATAAACAGCTGATACCATTTCTTGCAAGCTCTCTTTCTGTGCTGCTCTTTGTTACTGCTCTGGCAACAAAACACTTAATTGCCCTTTGTCAGGCAGCAAATTTTTTGTACCCATCTGGACAGGGCTGTTTTAGTGTGACATTATTAATTAACCCTGTGGCTCCCAGTCATGTCCAAGCTGGAAGTAGAGCCAGCCCTGCTGTTAAGACCAAAGGATTAGCTGATTTGAGTTCAGTAAAGCCTGTGGGATTCACAGTGGCTATTTGGGGATTTTTCTGTGGAGGTGGAAGGTGGGAAATCTCTAAAATTGAAATGACTCTGGGAGACAATTTTGGTAATTAAGGCTCGGTCTTGATTTCAATTTTCCCATGAAGTAACTATGCTAATGGCCATTGGGGCCCACCTGGATTTCAGCTGTTACGATGTTGAGCATCTGTGATACTGAGATGTTAATGACTCTTTATTTAGCCTGCAGGAGCACATACAAAAGCCAGTTTTTCAGCTGGATCTGATAAGCCGTGTAGCTTCTGGGTAGCTATGTCCAGCTGTTATCTGGGGTCCCCCTCAAACTAGGTGCAATTACTGGATGTCCGTTGTGCTCGTGTCAGTGGGAGCTTGGAGCAGACCTCACCTGCAGGACGTTGGTTGTTGTCTCTGCTTGAGAAGGGTCCATGCTTGGATTTGCAGGAGAGAGGTTGTGGGACAGTCTTTGAAGGAGACTGGCAGAAGGATCAAGAGCAGCACTGTTTTTCTTAAGCTGTACCTGTGTTATTTGGTTTAAGACAAGGCTGCTACAAACATTGCCTCCATGCATTGCTCTGAGTCCAGAGCTGACATGGGATGAGGTTGATAATTGCATGTTTCCATCACTGCTGCCGACTGCTGGTTGGGACCAGACCGGCCCTGTTGTGTCCCTTTCAGTTCGCATGTTTGGGCTTTGCTGCAAGCAGAGTCTCCCAGTGGCCTGAGGGGACTTTTTTTTTTCCGCTGTGAGAGACTTAGCAATGTAAAAAAAACATTTATATGAAAAGACTTCTCTTCTCTTGCAGGTTCTCCAGGTCAGATGAGCTGTCCCGGCACAGGCGCTCCCACTCGGGGGTGAAACCCTATCAGTGTCCCGTCTGCGAGAAGAAGTTTGCTCGAAGCGACCACTTGTCCAAACATGTCAAGGTGCATCGGTTCCCACGAAGCAACCGCTCCGTCCGCTCTGTGAACTGATTGGTCCCGCTTTCCCCTTCCCTCCCAGCCATCCTACAACAGCCGATGACAGCACTTTGCTCACTATATTTCTAGTGATAATTTATTTGTCTCCACAGAACAGTCAATGCTGTTACTTGATACCACCATGTCTGAGTGTCCCATGTCCTTTAAAGATGATTTGAGAATGAAGTTCTTTTTGGGTCAGGGGAGGGGGGTGCTTCTTCCTTTTTGTCTTTTTTTTTTTTTTTTAAGGATGTTATTTTCCTTTCCTTCTATCTTTCCCTCCTTTGCTGCTGCTTCTTTTGGAAATTACAGTGTTTTATTTTTAGCTGTTTTCTGCTGCACAGGAAAATGTAAGAGTTGCTTGCTGCTAGTTAATTATAGCCCTGGCATTCCTGAGGGCTTTGCTCATGTACAGGCCATTCATTGTGAGTTTTTATTAAGCTGCTCTATTTGTCCAGTTTGGAAACAGCAAATTCCTCTTGAAATGAAAACAACTCCTTTGTTTTTGGGTCGCCTGAGCCAAGGATTTGTAGGGGCTGGCCATAGGAAGAGGAACAGTGGGAGTCGGGGACAGGGGGAGGCAAGGCATGGAGAGCGCTGGAATGCGCCTCCGTGCCTCTCTGATTACTCCGGCTCACATTTACTTTTCCTTGGCTAGGGCTATATATAAATATTTATGTATATATATTCATACATACATATATATATATTTAAGCAAAGACATATCCCAAGCAAACCCAGAAGCTCAGGCTGGATGAAATGGCTTGGAGTGGAGCCTTTCGGTGTGGCTGAGCACATACTGTGTGCATGCTTCTCCTGTCCTGTGCTGCCATGGGGGTGAAAGGATGCTCACGCGTCGAAGGAAACGCTGCTTTCCTTTGACTCTGGTTTGCAGCATCCACTGTCTTTAGCGGAAGAGCTGTTGTCTAGCATGTAAAGCAGCAGGAAGCCATTTGTGAGAATGGCTGAGCTCTGTTCCTGTCTCTGCTCCTGTCCTCTTGTGTGATCTTGGGGGAGAAGCCAGAGCACCAGCCCCGGCGCTGCCTGGTGGTCCTGGTGAGCACCAGGCATCCCAAGCATCCACTGCGAGTCAGCACCTCGCTGGTTGGAGCTAAGCCTCCATTTGTCCGCTGGCCGGCAGGGTCCTGTAGGATGTACCTCTACCCAGGGGAGGGTGGGAGGCGTCATGGCCTGGTGGGAGAGCACCATGAGATCTTCTGTCCAAGGGTGATCTTCAGTGCTAATCCTCTCCTTAGCGACAGCCATGTCAGAGCTCCATGCAGCTGGGGTGGGCAAATGGGTGAGAACAGTAGCCAAAAGAAACAAATTTGTGTGGTAGCTGGCTAAGAAGGGAATTTAAACAAATAATCAGATGGTAGCAGGCAAGTGATTTTGTTTGTGTTTCTTCTTGTTTTGTTTTTCCTTTTGAACTCTGGCGATTGTAAGAAGCTTTAGAAGAAAATAGTATTCAGTAATTAGGAACGATTTTATAATGGATGTTGCATTTCCTTTCCATGCGTAGACGGCATCTGTTTGTCTTTTTGTTGGCAAAATGGGAAATAGGAAACTGCGATTCTAGCGCTAGGCAGAGCAGGAGCCCGCGCTGTGCAAGAACAGCAGGTCTAGCTAAAGCAAATGCATTCCTTTTGTCCTGTAGAAATTAATATAAATGAACTATCATCTATTGACTGGTTTATATCACATCCTATGAATGTATGTAAATAAAACTGTACATAGATGCATATCTATATAAAATATCTTTTAATAACGTATCAAAATTTGTGTAAATTGGAAACAAAAATACCTATAAAGCCAGTGTACATAAATTACAATTCTGTATATTTTCTTTTGTTCTTCATAAAAATATATTTACTTTGACAATAAAATGAAAATGGAAATTTTAAATCCCTTCTTGAAATTATTATTCATTAATTTCCTTTGTAGCCAGCTCTGTAAATCAGGCCAATAGCACTTGAAATTTTGATTCACCTGGATGTAACTTTTCAGGTGCTGGGTAACAGGGAGATGATGGAACAGATCTGAAGTTGTCTTCAGAAGTTTTTCCTCATCTCAGAAAGTTCTTGGGAGGCACGAGATGTTTCAGCTCTCCCTTCGCTGGAGCCCTCACGCCTCGCCTGGCAGCCGCACTGGAACCCGAATGCCTTCTGTGGTTTCTGACCGCTGTGGAACAGGTCTGCAGCTGCAGTTAAACTGTGGTTAATAAATCAGAGCAAGCAGGTTTTGAGGATATTCAAGCTCTAGTGGTTAGTGCAAAGGAGGAAGGGCTTCAGAGTCTCCTTGAGACTGTGACGGTGACTCACTGTGTGACCCAGGACAAAGGACTCAATTGCCATGTGCCGCAGTTCCCTTTCTTGTAAAATGGGGATAATAACGCATCATAGTGATACTGTGGGACTTAATTTATGTTTGTGTGATCCTTGGATGGAAGGAGCAAGCAATAAGACTGGTAGTCACAGGATTAGATTGTGAAAGAAAGGCTCGGCATGGCGGAGGTCTTGGTGCCAAGGTGCTTCAGTTGGCTCTTCTGTAAATCCCATGTCTGAAAGAGTGATGTGAAGGATCTCTGGTACGAAGCATGCCTCAGGCCTGAGGAGAAGACGCCCTGTTCTGCAACAACCATTGTTTCCCATTCATAACAACAGGGGCATGAACATGATGCTCTTGTGATCTGCAAGCCGGGACATCTCTTGTGCTGTGCTTTTGGTTGCTTGGCCTCCACTGGAAGAAGAAACCAGCAATGTTACTGGTTAAAATCACTTCTGAGTCTCCATGGGAGCAATGGTGCAGTGGGTCCAATCTTCTCCTGGCAAGAATCACTCTGACACTAATGGGCACTTAGGGATGAAAGTCTCTCCCTGAAGAACAGCCATCAAAAACCGCCAGCTGATGAGCCAGGGCTCTCCAGACCCCTGACTATTTTTCCCAGAGAATCCCTGTGAGTCTGGCAAGAGAACCAAGGGATGAGGCAGACTAAGTTCTGTTCACTCCAGGTTGTTGTTACCTCCTGATATGTAGCCTGAAGACCAGAGTCCTAAGGACAGCTGTTTTAAGAGTGCTAGTCGCGTACACACTTTAATTAGCAAGCCTGCACCAAGAGGATCTCCAATTCCCTTCTGTTCTCACCCTATGGACATCATGCACTAAACCAGCTGCTTTACTTTAACCAGTGTCTCAGTCTCCTCCCCATCTCATCTGGAGTTCTGATATTGCTGTAACGTTGGGCAATTCACCCTGCAAGACACTCGGGGCAGAAGTTGTTATTTTTCTGCAAGAGGCAATACTTAAAGCTGAAGTGGAGTAATGCAAAATACCTGCTGTTGGAGCACAGCAGTGCAGAAATCTAAGATCTAAGCTATGTTTTAGCCTGGAATATTTTCCGTGAGACACTTATTCCCTCTTTCTCTTTTTTTTCTTTTTTCTTTTCTGTTTTAGGTAGGGTTTCTGAGTGTGCATTGTGTGGGTTTTTCTGGCTAATATCTGTAAGGAAATTTAAGTTTATGTAAAAGTTGCAACATTTTGCTCAAAAGAGTAGGGCTATGTTTGCTGTGAAAGGAGGACTAGTTCTGCATGAAAATTAATGATGTTTTCAGAGGTTTGTCACAAAAAAGTAGAAATTTCCAAAAGAGATTTTGATGTTTGTTTTATGTGGAATTACTGGCCTGCCTGGACCTTGCTGATTCATGAGAAAAATGTGGCCTTGCCTTAAGCCTCATTACTCTTTACCCACCTGAAGATAAATATATAAGTGCTTTGATGCCACAACTGTAGATAAGTTTATTACGTCCCTGCTTCAGCAACTCTGCACAGCAACGCACAGCATGGCATCGTTACACATGTGCCTAAGTCTCTTTGACTTAAAACATCTATAATTGGGTTTCAGAGGTGTGAATGGACATGTGTGTAGTGTTAGAGCCTTTACATAATGATCATGATCTAGTTCCTAACACTTGCGAGATCTCTGGGTGTTTCTAAAAGGTTTTACTGACAATTTCTGGCTGTTTATAGTCTCTTCATCAGAGCTAGTGGTGAAGGAATAGTGTTATGAGAGGTGAGGAGCTGTCAGCTGGGAAGTTGTACTCGAGGTAAGGACTAAGCATAAGGAATAAGAGTAAAGTGATATTTCTGTAAGGTGACCTGAGTTCTGTGACCCATGGCTAAACACAGAGCAGTGGAGTGATGTGTCCGAGACCACAGAGCAATGCAGAGGAGAAATGGGAACAGAACCAGGAAGTCCCAAATCTGCTTTGCCCCAGACAGTGGCACAGACCACAAGTCAATAACACACAGCAGGTTATAGAAGGCAAAGAGTAATAGGACACATAAGTGAGACATCAGATAAGCAAAGAAAGGTAAAGACAAGGCATGAGATAAAGTCAGGCTGCACTGATAACACCTACTTTTGGAAAGGATGCCAAGGAGAGAGGAACAAAAGCTCGCTTGCTGATGTGTTGCACTTGGGAGCCACCAAGGTAGAACTCCCTAAGAAGGGTCCTGCTCCCCTGACCTGTGTTATGTGGGGGCTTTTTCCCCTGGAAGTTTTGGGGGGAGCTCAGGGAGATGCACCCCTATGGAAAGCAAACCAGCCCATTGAGCAGGGTGGTGTGATGAAAGGTGGCAAATCTGGCTCCCTGGAGGAGCGCTTGGGTTTAGACCCTGCGATGTTTGCAACAGTCCCCTGCTTCCCGCCCTCCCGAGGGGGTTGTTTCCACTTAAATCCTTGTGCTGGGAGCCTTCTCCTTGTCTAAATGGCCACTATACATTTAATCCAAACAACCAGGTGACTCCAGCACAAAGCCAGTGGCAATAAGCCAGCGTTAATGATTACCCTGGGCCTCTTGGGTTATGTAAGCCTGGATGTGCTGTACCACGGGCTCTCGGCTCGGACCTGCCCTTCCCGTCTGGGAGAAATACCAAGGACCTGCCAACACACATCGAAAGCTGTTCGGAGCCAGCTGGGATTTTCCTTCTACCCTTTTGACAGCACCTATGAAACCCGTTATTCAGTTGGTTCAGCAATTGCCATGCTTTGCTTGCTTGTTATTCAGAGACGTTGCTTTTAAAGAATGAGTTGTGCTAAGCTCCCACTGACTTCAGCACAAGCCAAGGACAGTGACTGCCATGGCTTATCCGGGGACAATTCCCAGCTAAGGCAGGGACTGCAGATCCTGGCGGGTCCTTGGCTTCCCTTGTTAGTTTCTCTGGGACAACTGTGGTTTTGTGGCTTTTAATCTCTTATCCCACAGATTTTAGTTTTGTTCTTGCTTTTTTTTTGGGGGGAAAGGGGTGTTTGAAGGTGTGTGGTGTGTGAGAAATACATATTGTGAAGAATCTTTTAGTCTTAACATCTAGTGTGTGTTTGCATACAGCCAGAGGGATGGGACTTAATGATTCTTCTGGTCAAATGACCCTATATTGTGAGGTTTGTAGCTCCTCAGTGCTCAGCGTTTTACAGGTCTGAGCTTTGATCTGCTCTGCCAACTCAGTGCAGGTGAAGACCTCCAGCTGGAGGTGGAGCACATCCTTCATCTCTTCCTGCATTCCCTACCCGAGTATCACTTTTTTAACGGTTTTGTGGTTAGGCTGACTCAAAGCCCATGTAAGTACTTGATCTCCTACAGAGCTAAGGCTGGATGAACCTCTTAGCCCTTGGAGAAGCCTGTTGCAGAGAGCTTTCACCAGCTCACCCATCCCGCCCTACGGAACATGTACGCCTTGGCCAGCACCTCACTGAGCACCAGCTCGATATTCAAGCATCCTGCAGTTTAGAGCAACATCTGACAAGGCTCTGGCCATCACGAGCAGAGGGCAGTGTTTGCACCTCTGCTGAGCGCAGCAAGCCGAGGTGTCAGGTAAAATGGGAGTAAAATACATGAATGACAAGTAACTGCTGGGAAAGCCAGCTCTCCTCTTGCTTGCACTCATGCACGTCTGGTAACTCTTCCCCTGCTCATCTTGGATTCATAACCATCCTGAAAGGGAGAGAAAATTGAGGTGAATGTGGCCTATAGTTTTCTGGGGGAGAGCGGAGGAAGGAAAAGAGAAACTGAAGCAAGTTATGGTGTAACAGGCACTATTTGTCTTTTCCAGCACAAATCAAGTGACAGACTCTTTATGCAGAAAGGGCTCTGCTTGTTGTGCAGGAGGAGGCTGGTCTGAGCTAGCAGCCAGCATCAGAGCAGCTGATGTACAGTGTTCTGGGGCAACAGCAGCTTTATGGCAGGGGCTTTAGTGAATGATAGTCAGAGGGTTGTGCCTTGGACAGTTGGCAGTCATGAAGAAAAGGGGCTGAGATTGCTCGCTGTTGGTCCCTCAGGTCCCCTTCCTTGTATAAGGATACCGCTACCTGACTACCTGACTCTGTAGCTGATTCTTGGACTGGCCTCGAGTGAGTCTTAGCAGTTCCCAAAGCAGAATATTATTTATCCATATGACCCAGATACCGGGAACCTCAATAATTACAAGGCACTCTGAGATCTTTAGTGGAAACATCTATCCAGGAATTGTTTTGCATGTGACTGATGGTGGAGTCCAGCAACCCACAAAAAGAAAGGTACAAAGAATTACTGTTCTGTATCTAAAAAAGCCTCTGGCATCTGCCTCTCCTATTGAGACCAGCGGGCACCAGCTTAAGCCCCACTAGTTATTCCAACATTATGGTTGCAAATACAGGGATTGGGCTATTGGGCTGAAAAGCGTCCAGGCATTTAGTAAACTCGCCTTCCATAAGTGAGGGAGAGACGTGAACGTTCGAGTTTGGCTGTTGACTGCTGATTTTTTCTGAGAAGTCTATAAATGGCAGCCAGGTAGTCTCTCACTTTTTGTTTCTCTGATGTGCGTTATTTTTCCATGGACAACATGTCCTGGACCTTAGAGAGTTGGCTGGAGCTAGATTCATTCAGACCGGGTGTCCCTAGTGGCAGATAATGCATTGGGGAGGGCAAAGGGCTTGGAAATTTCATTATGTCAGAACGGCCATCCTGCAGCCAGAGTGGCTCGAAAAACACCCGGGCTGCGCTGACGGTGGCAGCGCTGTAGCTAGTGGTCTCATGGACTGGCGCCTGTGCTGGACCTCGGCTCTGCTGTGCCAGTTCTCAGGTCTGACTAGGGCACTGTGGCACTGTGGAGCTGAGATGTGGATGCAGGCGTCCCAGGGCAGGGTTGATGTGGGGAGCCCCTTGCCGTAATTGAGACCTCTCTGCCTCGGCTGATGTGGAAATGGCCTCTGGTATGGGCTCGTCCCTTCTGGAAGTGGCAGATGCTCCTGGGGAAGGTCTGGATTTGGCTGGAAGGGGAGCGTGGGGTGACAAGCAACGTGTCCTCTCTCCGAAAATCAAGTTAGTTACAGCTGACAAGTTTGCTGCTAAACTCTCCCTCTTGCTCCGTAGGAATTAATGGCACAACTGGAGGGTGTTCATTTACCTGCCACCTGGGACCTTTAGTCTCCTCGCAGGCTATTCCAACAACTGATAAATAAACACACATTAGTAAGACATTTGCATTCAAGACAGCATGGATTTTCTTTGGCATCGAAGCTCGCAACAGCCCTTCTCAAGCACTGCCCGGCTGCCTGAGTGCTTACCCCTCACTCAGTATCACTGGCACTGCCTTGTAGGTAATCCAGGTTTGTGCGTGAGATCAGTGACGCCCATGAAAGTTTAATATGAATCAATCTGTGTTGTGCCTAAAGGAATGATTAGCAAATTAGAATTGGTCCTGATGACTTCTTGCGAGTTACCTGATACCCTGTGACAGATCCCTGGTGGGTGGAGGACCATGAATCCAGGGAGAGCTGGAGCCACTTCCCTTGCTTTGCTCCTGCATTTTCATGCTAATCTCAGTGAAACAAATTAGCTGTGCTAAATTAATAATAATATTTGGCACTTCTCTAGCATCTTCCAGCTGAGGAGTGGAACATGCTTCCCAGTGGGGAATTAAGCCTTTCAAGACCCCTGAAGAGTAGTTGTCACGTTCATTGTGCAAAGTCAGAAAAAGGATGTAAATGATTTCACCAACAGTTCTTGGGAAGCTTGTGGCAGAGCTGTAGAGCAAACCCAAATGTACCAATTCCTTCTCAGAGCCAGGCGTTAATCACACCTTAATCATTTGATGTGATTTTGAGACATGTGCACACTGATGTATAGATGCAATTAATTGAAGCACACTGGGGGAGAAGTGGGGATGCTTTTTAGCCCTCTGGATAGGCTTAAGACCTGCATGAGGTCAAGCACAAGGAATGACAAATGTGTTCACATTGCTGATGTAGCATGAGTGATATTGGTGCAGGTGTGCTGTGGCCCTCGCAGCTGCTGCAGGACCTGGGGAGAAGTAGGGGAACAACTTGGCTGTATCTGCTTGTGACTTTTTGAGTCCTTGCAATGGCCCTGGGTGACCTCTGCAGACGGCTTCATGTTCTTCATCTTCTGTGGAGACCATGCTGGCTCCCACAGTAAGTAGCAAGAAGTTCAGCTTGATTTTTTTTTCCCTGACTTTATCACCCCATAAAGCACTTCCACGCTGCTTAAGACTTCACCGTTATGGTGTGATCAAAAGGATGCTGATTAGCACCCTCAGAGGTTTTCTTGCACTAAAGTCCAACTTGCGCCTTGCAGTACTTTCCTATACATCCACCTACAATCTTTCCTTCCTTAACTTTTATACTTTCTGCTTATCTTCTCAGACACATTTGTTTTAAAGAAAATGATCAGCTGCTGATGCATTAGCTGTTATCTATTAACACAAACATTTTAGATTGCATAAGAGTGCCCGTTTTGAAAGTTAGTTCAGAAGATCTAGTCCAATGTAATCTCTGCTGTTTATTCTGATCTTTTATTCAACTTCTGCAACTAGATAATTTGTGTCAGATTTAATAAACTCTACTCTTTGTTGTGATAAGTTCTAATTATTACTTTCAAGGCAGTTTATTGGATCAACAAATAACTAGTCACTAGCTAGAGCGATGTGCTGTTGAGAGAGAGGTTTCTACCTGCCTTATAGTGACTAAACTAGGTATATGTAACCTGCAGAAAAACATCGCAAATAGAGTCTCTGTGTCATAGATGCAATATATTTGCAGAGCAAGAGATAGCCTGAGTCAGCTGTCAGTCTAACAAGATGTGCAGGACAAATAAAGCACATTTGGGGCTCCCCAGAAAAAAGCAATTCCTTTTCATCAGAAAAAAATGGAAAGTGTTCACCAGAAGATGTGAGAGAGCAAGGGAGCAAGAGAGACAGCAGAATCGCTAATGCAGTAGCAGGCAGTCACTGGGGATGCTGGCTGTGTTGGTTCAGTTCCCAGAGCTGCTGGATTGGTCCCTCACTGTGGCTATGCGATGCCTGGACCTGCTAGTGTTGGGTGTTTTGAAGTGATGCTCCTTCTTCCTTGTTTTCTTTCCATGGAGGCTCCCCTTGTGAACTGAGGATGTTGTGATTTTACCAGAAAGACTCTATTGATGAGCTAATGTTAAAGACAAACAAAGTTTCTGGTGCAAAACATCGCAGTCAGCTGGGGGTTTATTTAAATGAAGTGCTATTAGGGGACCTGCTGTGGTCACGCAGCTATGCAGAGAGAACGAGGAGTGGAATCTTCTCTTAGTTTGTCCTTGAAGACCCCTCATGAGGCCACATCTGTGTCTACGTTAACAGAGGAGCCCTGGGACAATGGGGTGCGAAGGCAGTGGAGGGCTCTCCGTAAGGCTCTCTGTAACCCACTTGTCTCTGCTGTCGGCACCTCCTCTCTCCTTCTAGTTCAAGGTCTTCCACAGTCAAAACTTTTCTGTCTAATGAATTTCAGATTGTTTCAGTTTTTGTAAAAGATTTTTATACTTTTTTTTTGTCAAATGTGAATTTCAAGAATTATGTGGTTTTTTTCAAAGCTCAGCAGTTCTCTTTGAGGTTGACTTTTCCTTCACTTTTCAGCAACCCCAGAAATGTGATTTTTATGACCAAAGCACAGACAGCTCACTGGAACAGACTTCTTTCATGTTCATAGACAATTTCACGGACAATGATGTCCACCGTTTCCTGCTTGTCTTTGGAAAATATCCACCTCAGAGTACCACAGCTGAAACCTTTAAATGCAACCATATGATAAAAGCCATTTGCTGTTCCCCTTGCCCAGCATCAGCACACAGACTCCACCCATGAAGACCATCTCAAGGCCATTTGCGTACTCCTGGGGAAGTGCAACACTGAAGAGAAGCGAAGACTCAACTAAGGTCTTTAGGGCCTTCAAGTGGAGGCAGCAACAACAGAATGATATTTCTGATTAGTGTTGCAATGTGATAGCAACCATCGTGAGGGAAAAGAGAAAAACTCTAGAGAAGATGTTTAGATCTTCAAGGTCATATTCTCAGTCATTCCTAAGCTCAGTCATTCTTCACTATGCTTTGCTTTCTCTGGTCAGTGGTATTGTTGAGGCAATGCAGAGGTATTAGCTCCCCTAATTTTTTGGACAGGCACAAGGACAGAGGTGGACTTTCTTGGCAGAGGTGGAAACATGATTTGCAACTTTTGACATCCTGCCTCACATTTAATCTGCAAGCCTGTGGCTGCCAGGTTGATATGGTTATCATGGATTTGGAGCCTCTGCTGTTCAGGCTCTGGGTGCAGAGACCAAGACAAGAAAAGGGCTCTCACCCAGGTGAAGTCTCAGCTGTCACTGAAGGCTGAAGTCTTACTGAATTTGTCAGAGCCATGGTTTTGCTCTCAGTTTCTACCCAAGCAGCCTTCCCACTCATGGTTAATGACTTTGCTTGCTGGGTTGATCTGGGAGGGAACTGGGAGTCTCACCTGGGTCTGGGGCTAATTGGAGGTCTCTGCTGAGGGCTCCTCCAGGCTCCCATAAGGGGAGGAGTTCAGGTGAGTGGATGGGATGGTGATGGGGTGCTTATGGCTGGCCAGGAAGGTGGTTTGGGTGCAGACATCTCCAGGGATTGATCAAGGAGGGAGACTACAGCAGGGAGCAGCTGGCCTGTGTAGTGAGATGCTTTGAGGAATGAACCTTCAGCAGGTACTACATTGGGGAGGCTGTGATTGACACGGTTGAATCTTTTGGTTTGGTGGTTTGGGTTTTTTTTTGAGGAAAGAATGTCCATTCAGGAGTGAAGAGGCTTGAGACTGGTGGCTAAAGACTGTTTGCTGGTGTTTAAGCCCAGGCAGTGATGAATTGTGCTTGGCTGGGAGGAAGTTGAGGTGCTCCCTAACTGAGGTGTCTGAGCTTAGGGTCCTGGCTGTGTTTGGCCTTGCTCAGGGCGATGTAGGATAGGTCCCTGGTTCAGTTCAGGTGTCTGGGCCTAGGGTGTGCCACAAAGTGTGACTCTGGGGATCGTGCTCCTTTCTGGACCTGCCGTTCTTTTTCTTCTCCTGGCACAGAAGAGAGGGCTTCCTCCTGCTCCAGTGTCCTAGTGTAAAAATAAAACTCTTGTCAATTCTTCATTTTCCTCTTCTCTGGATAAAAGAGGCTGTGCTGTGAACCATAAAGGCAAGCATACAGGCTGTTTTTTGAGAGGCAAGGAGGAGCAAACAGTTTAGCCTCTGAGCTAGAGAGTTTCCTAGTACAGGGCACAGTCCAGATTTTTCCACATGTGGGCTTGAGCCCAGACATCACCCTGACAACATGTGGGAACATAAATACAAACAAAAATAATTTCCAGATGAGGGATGTATGCAATGTTTTCTTTTACTGGCATTTATGCTTGCTTATTTGGCTGAAGTTGACAATCAACGCTGCTTATTGCAACAGGGTAGCAGGAGGATGCTAGGAACAATGAAAGTGCCTGTTCAGCTGTGCCTGCATCCCGAGAGGGGTATGAAACCCATGGCAGCCACCTCAGGGAGGGCCTGCGCAATTTTCAGAGGGAGGCAGGGCCCAGGAACCAGCAAGAACAGTCTTTTCGGAGCAAAACCTTTTGGGGGGCCCTGACTGACCCACGACTGTTTAGGAGCTCTTGCTTTGTGGCCAATCTCATGAGCTGCCTCTTGCCTGGCTGTGCTGTGTTAGGTCCTCTCCTTGTGGTATGTCCTCGTGGATCTGGGTAGGATTGTGTCCTCAGGAAGTGAAAGCAGTCCTCTGAGGAAAGGAGGCTTTGCATTTTATCTTCTTTGATTTGTGAATGATATTAGTGGGTTTTTAAAGTGACTTTTGGCTGGGAGATCCCTAAGCAGCCTGATCTCACTGGGATCAGGGTTGGTTTGGGCTGCATGCCCAGCGCCTCTCAGGTTTCGTGTGGGGGAAGAAGGGGAGATACCGGGGGCTGTAGCTCCTTGTCTTACATTGGCACCAACTTCTCATTCCCTTCTGTATTGTGTGCCTTACCCACGGGGCTATGAGTCTGTTTCTGTTCTCCCCTGAAGCTGGGGCTATGAAAGCAGTATCTCAAGCTCCTTTTTTCATATCAGAAGATAAAAACATGATTTCTTACGTGTGCGTGTATATATGTATTCCCATAGATAGCATTGCTTAGAGCAGCATATTTTTGTACTACCAGGATGCTTAGGCATGATTCTGTACTGCAGCCCTTAGAGGGGGTCCTGGTCTACCTGCGCAGTGAATTTCTTGCTGACTTATCCCCAGGGCAACATCATGGAAGACAATAATGACACTGGCTTAAAAATGGTGAGAGGGAAAAAGGGCTGACTGGTGCTGGGTGCCCTTATAGCTACGTATCCTCTTTCTTTTCTCTCTGGAAAAATCAGTCTGTGAATGTAGCTTCATTATAGTACAATAGCCAGTCCCTGATGTTGCTGCTTTGAGTCTGTATGTCTAACAGGTCTAAAAATAACTAAATAAATCACTCAAATGAGGCAGTAAGCAAATAGATTTGCCCACCTGTTTATTAATAAACACATGCACATGAACCTATATTTCTATATTAGAACATGGCTCTGCATCTCCTGTGGGTATAAAAAGAAAAACACCTGGCAAAGAGCAAGGGCAGTAAGGCAAGTACAAAGTTTCCACAGTAAACATATTTGTGTTTGCTGAGCAAGTGTTGCCTTAGGAAGGCAGGCGAGGTGAGCAGCTACTGCTCGCTTGCAGAGCCTCAGATTACCAAGCACAGAGAGAGCCGACTCTCTGACAGCTGCAGATCTGCAGATTGCAGTTAGATCATACCGGGGGAGTATTTGAGAGAAGGGACATGCAGGCATCCTTCCCAGCCTCTCTCCATGCTGACCGTATGCGTGTAAAGTCCAAGTGCACTTCCTCCTTGGAGTTTGGCTTCAGAAAGCAGCCAGGAGATAGCGCAACAGAGAAGCTGAGCTTTGGTGTGTTTCATTTTTGGGTTTGGTTGGTTTTTTTTTTTCTTTTTTCTTTTTTTCTTTTTTCTGGCATTTACTGCTTGGAGGGTTGTTCCTCGGGATGGCTCAGTGCATGCTCTAATCCTTATCCTCGCAGAGATATCTCCGCTGACTTGCAGAGCAGTCCTTTCACAGCGTCAGTGTAGAGGTGATTCGAGGCAAACCTTTCCTGGTTGGATTCATGGTCATTTACAGGCAGAGCTGTAACATGGGGGTAAAGGACGAAGGAAGCACAGGAGGATGCTGGGGGAAGAGTGTGCCCAGGGCATGCCAGGACCTGGCATAGGGTCTCTGGGAAGGGAAGAAGTTGGTGTCCCGATGACAAGTGTCGTTTGTGTGCTGTGAGGTGAGGGTAGCTAAAAAACCCCCAAGTGGATGCATCCATTTTGATGGCTCCTTTTCTTGCCTTCCCATTCCTGTTTGCAAGCTGTGGCGTACAGCTCTCCCAGCCATGCTACTATTTCTGCTCCCTCACAGGGTCAGCTGAAACATGCTGAACAAGGGGCAAAAGTGTAACAAAAAAAACCCAAGCAAGGTACTGTCTAACTGGGACATGTTAAGATGTGTGGCCAAATCTGGGGCTGCGTGGGTGGGTGTCTCGGGTCTTATACACTGTTTTCTAGCTCTGCAAGAGACCCAACAGTTCAATTAAGGATGATACCTCTTTATAATTAAACAAATAGTCTTGCATTGGATTAAGACAAAGCCTCCTGTCTAACTGCCTCCAGCTGTAGTGGTGCAAGGGAGATGTCAGGTTCACGCTAAAAATGATCTGAGCCCGTGACAGGAAGTTGCACCTAGGCCTGACTCCTCTAACATATTTATAAAGCTTTGGGTCCCCCCACTCCATCAGCAGTGGCAATAAAGATTGGTTTTATGAAGCTGTTGGATAACATAGTCATGCTTCACAGCTTTATTTTACATTATTTACTTTATTTTACATATTCTTTTTGCTGACTGTTAATGTGCAGAACCTGAATGTTTGAATTACTCGCGTGGTCTTAACTCTGGGTTTGGGGAAGGAGGATCAGAAGTATTAGAAAGTGCTATGATTCAGTGATGTGTATGTCACTGCATTTGGCTGCATGACCTACATTTTCTGCCTGGGATCTGCTGATGTTTAATCAGAATCACCAAATGATGTTTAATTAGGTCACAAATGGCAGTGAACTGTCACTTGTTCTGTGTATTAAAAGCCTTGAACAATCTGGAGAAATCCTGTGAAATAGAGTTGCCATCCCTATCCCTCCTAGAGATACTTTCTGCGTTTGTGTTAGGACAGGACAGACTTGAGAAATTACTATATTGGTAGTTTCTGGTTGCATCCAAATGGTTTGTGTCAGCAGCTGCTACCTGCAATGAGATCTTCCAAAAAGAAACTATAGGCAGAGGAATATTTCCAGGGCAGACAAAACCATTCTTTAAGCCAGGATGGGTAGTACAAAGTAGAGAGGCACTTTTCCTCCTAGTATTTTCATTAAAAGCTATGTTCAATTGGGATGGGTGTTGTCAGAGACACGTGGGACCCCATCTGGCCATATCATAGCCACAGGAAATTACTGAAAGCAGTGGTCTACCAAGGTCCTTTGGCATCCATGTACTGAAGAAGATACGTTGTTTTATGTTAGTAAAGTAGGAGCTGACCAAATGAGGTCCTTCCTCAGAGTATCCTTGTTCTACTGGTGGACAAGCATAAAGTAGCCCCAGTTAATAGGTCCCTCCTGGCTGTCCACAGATGCTATTTCATTGATGAAAAATAGCAGTTAATATTGAAAGCTGTGGAAAGAGTGGCCTGCCAGACATTTGAAACAGCAGTGAGGGAGGCTAGACGTGTTTAAGCAATAGTAGGGGATGGGTCACTTAATTTTGCCGCAGCAATCTATTTCCATTTGGTTCTGCCTGCTGGGCCCAAGGCAAAGCATAACTCACCCCTGAATGGTTGTCCAAAGGACAGAATCTAATGAGGCTAAAAATGGATCACGCTTGTTCTCCTTAGCTCTTAGAACAAAACAATGTATAATGCCATTAGATTGTGGAAATCATTAAAAACAACATGCTCAGACGCATGCATATTAAGTGATTGTCAGGCACAAAAGATCAGAGGAAATAGTTCTCTACCTAAGTATGTTGTTGCATGATTTCTGCTAGGAGGCAGCTGTCAGAGCCTCCACCACTGAGGAACTGGACATTATTTAGGACATGTATGAAAATTTCAGTGGTCTCATGGTCCCACAACTATTTCTGAAACAGGTCCACAAGGCAACTGCTAATACAAAGTGAGCTGCATGTTTTTAAACAAATAAGAGGATTTAGGTTAAATATTAACTTTTGGTCATTTCAACTCTGATAGCTTTGGCCTTCAGGTTGATCATTTAATGAACTCCTTTCTGTTGCTACAGCAACTGCAGCCTTGGAAGACCTTGATGTTCAAGTCAGGGGAAAAAAAAAAACTTGTCCTGAAATTTGCTTAGGCTTCTATTGATAAGTGTCTGTGCTCAGAGTCAATTGTTCAGACAAACAAGGCTTGGAAACGTACCATAGGGTTTAATGCAATCCTTGCGCAACCCCATCCCAATCCATCAGCTCTTGCACACTGTTAAAAAAAATTTAAAAAAACCCAACAAACCTTAAATTTTGTGCCGTCCTCTGTGACATGCCCTAAGCCATTCAGTGATGCTGTTTTAAGAAAGCAGGCTTGTTTGTTCTTCTTGCTGAGTTATTATTGTACACGATGTAATTCTGGCCCATGAATGTGCATGCCCTCAATGTGCTGCGTACCAGTGGAGCATCTGAGGTGTGATATGAGCTGACTTATGGAAGGACAGCGTTCATCTGTGCCCCGCTTCCAGCATGTGCTTGTACACAGCACTGTGCCAGATCTCGGCTGCTTTTTTTCTGTCCCTTTCAAATACAACTTCTAGCCAGAAGGTCCTTTCTTCTTGGACCTCTCCCAGACTTAAAGCATTCAAAATTTCGCCTCAATGCTGGTGCTATTTTACAAACTCTTTCTGTGATGACTTCTTAGCTGGTGTAAATCAATATCACCTTGCTGAATTCACTGCAGGCATGCCATTTAATGTCAGATGAAGTTTTGGCCAGTTGTTTTTGCAGTAGTAGAAACCTCCAGTGTTCTGTCCACTTCTCTGAATGTTAATCTTCACACTGTTGTTACAGCACTCTCTTTCTCTCTCTCTTTAATTTTCAAGGACAATAATTCTTTCTATGTCTAGGCAATTGCACCTCGATCTATGATACAAGCAGAGGTCCAGAATGAGACACACATTTTTCTTTCTGGTTGGAATGCTCCCTCTCTCTCTTATAGAGGTATAAATATTTTAATGAAATGTAGGGCTACAGATGTACAGCTAAGTGCTCATCAAAGCTGATAGCAAAGCTGCTGTTGTCTTTAGTGTGCAGCCCTAAGGGCATCTTGTTTGAGTCATGTTTCACAATTGTTTTTAAATGTAAAGCTTTATGGCCCAATTTAAAGTACAGCTGGCAGGAAATGTCTTTTCGTATCCTGAAGAACACTTGAAACATTCAAAAATAGTCCTGTTCTGTGCTGAGATGGACTGACAGCTCCCAAACTGGAGAGCAGAAGCAGCCCATTGAAACTAGCTAAAGCCCCAGTAATTTGGATTCTCTTGGAGAAGCCGAGACATTTTTAAATCCACAGTCTGAACCTGACCCCGAGTCTCCTGTATCAGGGTGGATGGCCTGGCCAACAGTACTTTGCTACTTCATGTTTTCTCTTCCTGTTCAGGTTCTGAAAAGTGCATTGTGGACCTGAGATAACAGCATTTTTACTGAGCTGTCACTGTGAAAGCTATTCCCAGAAACTGTTTCAATTTCAGTGAGTCTGCATTTTTCTGTCAAAATAACATTTTGTCAAAAACCTCCAGACTGTTTCTCATCCAAAGCCTGCTGAAGTCAATGAAAAACATTCCTCTTCAAGAGAATTTTAGTTACTATTAAGAATACCAGAATAAAAGCATAATCACATTAGGAATTTGCTCTCTTGATGGAGGTCTGTATAGATCTTTGTTTTTTCTGCACTAATGAAAAATAGGAATGGGGCTATTGGATAAAGATCTGGACTTCTGCTTGGTTTGAAAAATGGGGTATGAGACTAATTCATGCTTGCCAGAAAGCATGTGTTTCTTTGATTGCTGGAATACTCTAGCAAGGGATAGACTGCCATAAAGGGCAGCCATGACCACATAGCGATACCCTGGTCAGACGTGTATTAATACAAATTCACTCCGATACTTTTTAAAAAAACCCAACCAACCAAACAAACAAAAACAACCAAAAAAAACCCCCAAAAAACCCCAACAAAAACAAACCCTCAACCAGCAACACAGCCCTTTCCTCCTCTCTTGGCTGATAGAGCACCACAGATTTTAAAGATGGCTGGAAGAAATTCAAGAGGCAACAGTTACAACATCATACTTTTTTTTTCATTTAAAAAAAATATATCGTTAAGAATGAATGGCAATAAAAGACAAATGAAATCACCTCTCCACCTAACTTCTTCCATAGGAATGTGTGCGCATGCACACACACACACACAAAAATATCTTGGTGAGCTATTAGCCTGGAAGTTACTCAAGTCTTAGAATGATCCAGTTCTCTCGGGAAGAAGAAGAAAGTAAAGCTGCCAACTTCATGCATCAAGTGGAACAATAATCCTGAACTAAGAGAAAAGCTTCCAAGTCTTCAGATGGTGAATTATTTATCTGCTGACATAGAACAATACGCACTTTGTAGTTGATGTACGAGATTCCCTGTGTGCGTCGCATTAGAAAGCAAGGGGGTGTGGAGTTATACAATTATACTTTTTTTTTTTATGGGGGAAACACCCACTCCCTCCACAGCTTTAAAAGTCTATAATTAGCCACAAGGGAATCCAAATGTCTCCAGCAGCCCCTTTTGAGGTGTTTCATTATTATGTTACTAGGACCAAAGGATGCTGCTGGCAAAAGTTGTTGGAGTCAAAGCCCTGGGATTAGCTGTCAGTCCCCAGGACGACTCCAGCAGAGCATCCCAAAGGGCCCCAATCAGTGCACTCCAGTTGTTTTTTAATTTTTTCCCTTTTTCTCCTCTTGTGTTCTCTTATTTCTCTGGCTTCTTATTTTGACTGCAAGCCCTCATCACAGGGATCTTGTCTCCAAGACCGCCTGTGAAACACCTTTTACCACTGTGCTCTTGGGAGGATAGCAGAAACATGGTTTGCTTCTCAACAGGGAAGATCTCAACAGGGAAGAACCATCTTTGAAAGCGAGTCTTTGTCCTAGCATTGCCAAGCCTTGACCCTGAAGCTGAGATCACAAGCCGGAGGCCTGGCTGAAGGCAACTGCTTTTGGGCTTTCATTGCCTGAAGCCCTGTCTGAGGAGAACTGGGCTCATTTCACTTGGGAACTACCTGAGCTATCATGACTTTGCAACTTCATAATAAAATAATATCTATATAATTAACACCAGTTATCTAGAGACAAAAAGACTTTGTATCTCATCACCAAACCTTTGAGTCCGCTTTTAACAGTTTTAACCTTTATTGAAGGTAAGGTTTTCTGTGGGGTAGTTGTGTCATTGTCTGTGATCAGAAAACTGGTGTTGCTGTCTCCAGCATCCCTCGAGCAGGCAAGGTGCTGCTGTGTGAATTACCAGAGGCAGGCCCTAATACCACGCTTCTATAAAAAGCACTCGCCCTGCAGATTTCCTCTGTAGCTTGTAATAGCAGGTTATGAGCCATAAAAAATACTTCAGAGGCGTTTAGCAGTGTTAAACATGACTGTCTCCTGATAGGAATAAGTGCATATAGGTAGACAAACGTCCTCTGCCTGGTCATCAGACCAGTGACATTACCTGCCCTCTGTGCTGGCTTTCTCAATGGGGAGGCCCAGTGCTCAAGAGAGAGTGGCTACCCCTGCAGCCAGTCGTGCGGGTCAGGGCCAGGGCACATTGCATTGCTGTTGCCTGTTAGGGAAATCAATACAGGACTTCAGTCTCCACCACTTCAGCACCTTTCATTGGAACAATCCACACATGCATTTAACATGTCGGGAAAAAAAAAAATCCAGGCGCATCCCAAGTTCCAATTCAGGGCAGCATGCATGTTTTGCCCAGGTTGCTTGCGTGTAGTGATTCCTGTCTGGATGCATTGCCTCTTCTCCTGGAAACTATGGCTTTTGGCGTATATCCCTCAAAGTAGAAGAGCGGCGTGAATAAAAAAACCCCATGCATGGGGGAATGAAAGGAAGATCAAGGATGCGATGGCCCCATCTTACATTCGAGTGTGAACTAACTTAATGTATCAGTTTCCAGAGAGCTCAGTGAGAAGCACAAGGCATTTTTTAACTGAAATACTGTGGACAAGGAGGAAGCCGCTGTCAGCTCTCGCAGTGTCGTTCAGAACAGCAGAAAGCTTTGTGGAAATGCAAGAAATATGTGGTTTGGTTTTGGTTTCCCCCCCGATCTAATGTGAAGACTAGTTCTCATGATCAGTCTGGGGGTTTACTGGTGGTGAGTTGGCAAGACTTCCTTGTGTTAAACAAGATAGGAGACCAGTTCCACTTATCCTAATCAGGCCAAATGTCAATGAAGCTGATTAAATCCATTCCCTCAGGCTCAGCTCCCTTCCTTGGCTGTTGTTTTGCAAAGGAGCATTGATTACGATTAGTGCTGACTACCACTTTTTTGATCAAGGTATTATAAACCACAATTTTATCTTGTGGTATCAGCTCCAGCAAAGGGAGAAACCACAGACATGAAACTTTACACTGTTTGCTGCATTTAGTCAACCAGCTTGATGCAATAAAAGAGCTCACATATATCTCCTTTCAGAGCCTTTGCTTCCCTGTTTCAGGCTTGCAAACACCTGCAAAACCCTCTGCAAATATCTAATCACCACCTGTAATGTGACTGAACGGCAGGACCATTCTCAGCCTTCATCACCTTCACTGTCCAGGGCAGGGATTGCCAAAGTTGCTCTTTGCCTTCACTTTCACAATTTTGGTGTTAAGCACATTGCAGAACAGCCTGGTGACTGATGAAATACCTTACAGAGATGACAGGACACAGTGTAGATCTTCACACTGCACTCTCACAGGAGGGAGCTGCAGGTTGCAATGGGCCAGGGTCTGTCAGAAAGCTTCAGACTTTTTGACTGACATAGTCATGCTACAAACTATGTCATGATCTGATATTTTGAACAAGAAAAACTCCTATGACCTTGCACTGAATTCAGGTTTGCATCTAGAACGGTTGTTTATTCAAGGCCTAGAATTTTTTATCTTAAGACCTTTCTATCCTATAAATTTGGGATCCCACCACTGCAGAGGCGTTTTGTGGTATATGTTCAGATTAACGATCAGTGTGCCAAGCATACATTAGAAGTGGAGGTAATGTGAGGGCATTTGGCTTGCTGGCACCATGGAAGACCTCTTGCTCCTGTAGACCTTTGTATGGCCAGGTCTCCTTTGTTCAAAATTGGGGTGTTGGCACGTGCCTATGGTTGTGTTGCACTGGTAGGACCAGCTCTGCAGCAGGCTGTCAGCAGGAGAGGTATATGCAGGAGCTCAGCTGAACATTGACTCCGTGGCATTCATACTACTTCTTACACCCTGCCTCACCTGGGCCCTTTCATAGGTGCTAATGTGGGGAAAGCAGCATTTCACCTCCTTGGAGATATGCGTCTTGGGGACTAAGAAGGGAACTGCCTCAGGAACAGGACTCTGTAGGGAAGGCTGAGATGCTTCTCTGGCTATGCTCCAACCTCGTCCAGTTGGTGACATTTCCACGCAGGGAAAGTGGGCACAGAAGTAGCTGAACCTGATATTTTCTGTTGTGTTGGTCTTGCCATTGCTGCAGGTCACTGTTTTATAAACACTTCATCTCTAGGAGAAGGCGTTTGTTCTCCTCCCAGCTGCAGGTTACAGCAGTAAGACAATTTGGAAGACAATTGTGCAGGAGCTTTGCCCTCAGTAGAAGAGGGACAGGGGTTGTCTAGTTTGGCCCAGGTGCTTGTTTCAAACATTTTTGAAGAGACACTCTGTTCTGCATTAATTTAAAATATGGCTAAATTGTTGGCAATGAAACAGTTCAG
This sequence comes from Balaeniceps rex, assembly GCA_013401315.1. NCBI lineage: Eukaryota > Metazoa > Chordata > Aves > Pelecaniformes > Balaenicipitidae > Balaeniceps > Balaeniceps rex. The sequence continues at coordinate 34,262 of VYZW01014240.1, read as the reverse complement.
TGCTTGCTGCAAGATATCTATGCATATGTAAAGCGCACGGGTAACTGCCTGACCGCACCCTAAGTCGCCTTTTTTATATTCAAGTGGTATGAGCATGTAGGTACCCAACTCCTAAAAGGTCACAGAGACTGAAAAGGAGAGGAAAGATTTTCTCTTTGCCTTGGATTCTTTCCTTCATCGCTTCCCTTTCCAATAATCTCGGTCCTTCCCTGATGTCCTTGCTGCCAGCTTCCTCTGTGCCAAAAAAAAGTGATGCAGAGGGAGCAATGCAGCCTGGTGTCACGTCAGTGCCTGAGTCCCCCTGCACAGAAATGGGCCACCAAAGCAGTGACCAAAGGAGTGGTGTGTGGCTCTCGGCAGACCTTGCACCTCTTCCAAGAACCACGTGGGTCGTGGTGTCGAGTGGATTTGTTGGGGGTGCTGTGGCAATGCCAGACAAATCTACATAACCTCACTTCTCTGAACTTGGAGGAGAGTGCATGCCTTCCTAGGCTGAGGTCTAGTAGGAATCTGATTACCAACCAGCATAAAAGCAATCAGGTTTTGTGCCTCCAAGGCCCCGGGCTTTGGAAATCTCAGTCTTTAATTCTCGTTGGTGTGTCTGGATGGCAAGTCTGTTCTCCTGAGTGAGGCAGTGCCCTGGGACAGCTGACAGGGTTCACTGAACTGGAAACTTGACCCTCTGTAACTCTTTTTGGACCCTGTAACTGCTTAGCAAGTCTTCCATTTTAACCAGTGCGCTCATGTGGCACAGTTTTAATCCTTCACTGCTTTTGAAGAACAGTCATTTAAAGTGAAATCCTGGCCTCGGAGGAGTCGGTGGGAATTTTGAACTGATTTCAGCCAGGGCCACCGCTCCACCTCTCACGTCCCCACAAGGGCACTGAGCAAGCAGAGGGGAAAGAGCTCACGTGTGTCAAGTGCAAAATAAAGCAGGGGGGTCGGGAGGAGGAAGTCAGGGCGCTGAACTGTGCATTAAGCTGCTGCTGCCAAGGGACTCCTGCGAAGGAGGGGAATATGTAGTTTACATGCCCCATACACACAGTCTCTCCTCGCTCAGCGTCAAGGCCACAACGTGCCAAGCACTCCTGTGAGAAAGCAAAATACACAAGTAAATTGCAGCAGCCTTTAGCTCCAAACATGTCTTGGTTGGTTGCTCCTGTTTTCTTGTTGGAGGAGTGGTTCAGCTAAGGGAAAGGTGATAGAACCATTACCAGAGGGGGAAAAACACCTATTGAAAGTGAAATAATTCAAAATACTGGAAATGGCTCCCTTGTGTGAAAGCAACTGTTTGTCTTGGCCGCTGACCTGTCCTTAGCAATCTTTTCTCTTCTCTGCTGCTGTCAAAATCATGTTCAAGAGCTCAAGGGTGATTCCTGACCTGGAGGGAAGCAGAGCTGGAGAAGTGTCCTTGTCCATACCAACACACGGGTTAGCTGGGAGGAACAGCGAACGATGACAGGACGTTTGAACCAGCTGCAAATACCTGAAGGCTGTGAACACTGAAGGAAGGAAGGGAAAGGAATGGGATGCTAACTCACGTTTGAGCATTAGGAGTAAAAAGCTTAAACTGAGCAATGGAAACTGTAGGTTTAAATGTCAGGATATATTTCCTAACAGTGATTTCTGTCAAGCTGTTGGATAATCCCAAAGGGAAGTGGTGGAAATCTCATACGTAGAGATATTTCTCAAATTCAGTTTGGATGAAGGCAGCAGAGAATACATACTTGCAAAAAACAGTTGAACTAGATAATCTAAGAGTATTTTCCCATCTCTAAAGTGTGATTTATGCTGTAAACACTGCCAGACCCCGCAAACTAATCTGTTGTACTAAAAGTGACTCAAACACGATTGCTTATATTTTTATACCCCCCATGATGTTAAACATTTGGTTTGCCAGGAAGAGTTGGAGTATCCAGGACACACTTTACTGTGAATGGATTTCATGAACTATAATTACTAGGCAATAAATCCATACAAGTGGGAAACGTCTCAGGTCTTGTGCTGGATAATAGGAAAGGACAGGAACTGACTGTTTTGGGGGGTTACATTTTTGTGTGAACTTGGAAGGAATTAAAACACCAATGCTGCTTTTGAAGGGCCAGTTAGGGCAGAGGCCACAAAATTGTTCTTTACATTAACAGTAAAAAATGTATTTGCACAGCTATTTCTTGGATGGAAGCTAGCACAGAGACAGCTGTTTTTAATTAGGCAAACAGATGCAATAGCTGAGCAATTACAACTTGATCATGAGCCCATGCAAGGCGAGGGGATCTTCAGCAGCCTGTGCTTAAACTGCTTGTGTTGGGCAGGACCAGACCCACAGATGAGAAATCTTGCGCTCACCACAGCAGTCCTAGGAAGCTGCTGGGAGTAAGACTTTTTCCCGTGGCAGGTTCCATTTGTGCACCAGCACACCTCGGTATGATTTGGTGGTGGGTACAGGTCTTGGGCAACAACCAACTCGACGGTGGTTCATTGGCTTTGTTGGCATTTCTTCCTGCTTCCAATGGGGTATGACTAGGTGTATCTCTGGGCAATTCCCTGCCACAGTTTTGGGGGAGACTGCAGCTATTTCTTCTGTGTTGCCAGAGGAGTTTGCTACTGATCATTACAGTAATTGCTTTCAGTGGTAACGGGTTTGTTATAATGCTCAAAAGGGGTTTCATGTTACTGCAGACACACTGAAAAGAGAGTTTCTTGTCCAAAAGAGTTTAAAATCCAAACTTGGATATGGATCTATCAATCTGTGACTGTTTCAGGCACAGATCACCACAGTACCAAAGCATGACCAGGCTTACCACCCCACTGAAGGCAACAGGACTTTGGTTGTTGGTCGCAACATGAGTAGGTTAAGCCTCTACAATCTGTGTCTCTCTATTCAGTGTCTTTAAGTATTATTTTCCTTTCCCTGTTTGTTAAAGAGGATGTACAGGGTATCAATAGGTGAGCCACAGCTTCATCCACATATATATACACATACATATATATACACACTCATATATACAGTACAGACTTTAAAAAGAGGTAATTATAAGCTTCAAGCTGTCCAAACTCAGCATTATCTTATTATCGTCAGTCATGGGGCTGCAGTGGATCAAAGATCTAGCACTGCTGAGATGGACAAATACAAACTCATCAGAGGAAAGATGTGCACTTGTGCATTCAAGGAATTGTCAAAACCTCAGCCTTTAACTGCTTGTCATAAAAAGCCATGGCTTCTGCAGCGGGTTCCTGTCACGCTGTTCATTGTGTCCAACTGAATCAAGAGGAAAGTCTTCTCCTAAGTCAGAGTCCAGCCCTCAGGCTCTCGATCTGACCCTGAAAATAGCAACTCCGACCCATATGAGGTTGGGCCTTCTTGCCTTCTCACTCTGTTTAATATCACTGACAACTCTGTGTAGGAGGATTGTTTCTGGCATGTACAAGAGTACTCATGAAGCATTGCTTTGCTGATTAAAACATGTGCAAAACAAACCGTGTCAGGTCCTGCCCTCTCCCTCCCTTGGGGAAATCTGACCAGCCAGGACGGCCAGCTGAGACCCTCTGTGAGCCTTTACTAGAGAGAAGTGAGAGTGGGAGACTTCAGAAAGCAGCCACTGTCCTGTGGCTTTTAAGGCCACTTTGTAAAAGACTGACTCAAACTTCTCCCTGAACAACACGAGTGTGACTGTGCGGCCATCCCAAAGCTCTCCGATCTGGCAGTATCTGGCTTGGTTTCTCTATGCCTCCATGGCAGCAAATCATGCTGAAGTGGAGCTTGTCGGTGTGGGGTGAGAAACGAAAAGGTGACCTAGCTGTTGGAAGAAAACATACAGGCTCCTGCCCTCGGGCTGGGCATCAAGCCTGCTGTCTGGTTGTTAAAATTACAGCTGGGTTCCAGGTTGGCCAGGATCCCGTCTTCCCCCAGCTGGACCTGACTCTGGGGGACATGCAGCCTACATCTGGCTTGCAAGTGTCTCTCTTTCCTCCTCCTTCCCCTGTCCCCTCTAGTTCAGATCCCCAAATCCCTCCCTGTGTGGTAAAGAAGGGGCTGTGGGGATCTCCCAGGCCTCCCCTTAAGAGATGGTTGATATTGTTTTGACAGCCCTGCTCATTCCAGTCTTGTCTCATTCTGCACCCCCAGCTCCACGCTTATCTTAGGCAGCTCGCTCTACTTCTCCTGTGAGCAAAACACAACAGTTACTCAGTCTCCTTTTCCTTGTTGTACTCCTGTTTAAAATCTTCATCTTATCACAAGTTCTTCCTCTGCTGGTGTCCTCACAAATTATGTTTGAATTACTGTTCTAAGCAAGGAGAAAGTGTCCTTATCTGTTCGGTAATGACTTCTGGCCATCCCAGACCAGCTCCAAGAGCTTTCTCAAAGAACTTGAGGATGCTCAGAAGTGTATAAACAGGAGGTGTTGAACACTGTATAGAATTAGATCTGGTAGGAAATGGTATCATATGGAGGAATGACTAGGCTCCACATTTGCTTAGTCCTCTGCCATATGGCGTTGGGCAGACCCTTAACCTTCATTCCTACCTTTGTGATGGGAATAATATGCAGGCCACTTCAAATTAGAGAGGGGACCTCTCAATTCCTTCCAGAATTACATCCTTGCTATGCAAAGTTTGAGTTTTATTATAGATCCTAGACCAACCCTTATCTCATAGCGTTTGGTCACTGAATTTTTTCTTTGACTAGACGCTTTTTCATTGCAACTCCTGCTGTGACTTTCCCAACACTGCCCTTTTTGTCAGTCTATATATTTTTCTGGTTTGAACCATAGATCTCTGGATAAACAGTATCAAGTATTGCTTTGAATATTGAGCAATTAGACGATAGAAAGCTCCTCCACAAAGCCAATAAAACAGTCTCTGGTGCACATACAGTTATTGACAGTGCTTTGGTGCTCTGTTCCCTTTTGCTTTATTAACCCTGGCCCTGTGGGCATTGAGCAATGATACAAATGGTATCTGTGCTGCACGTACAGTGCATTCTGCTGGCCACTTCTACATAGCAAGACAACAGAACAGATTTCTGAAGCTGAGTACTTATACTTGCAAACACATTTGCAACATTAGCGTAAGTTAACTTCTGCTTTCAAACATCCATGGTGCATGCATGACTATTTAGCCAAGAAATGGGCATGCACTCACACTAAGCTAAATAGGGACAATTTGCCTCTCTACAGTGGCTGTAGCTACCGCAGGAATATGCTGCACATTCCCTAACAACTTTTATCTGCAATTAGGTTTTTAATAATTCATAAAGTGACTCCGAGTGAGACATTATGCTTCCTTCAAGTGAAATCTAGGGGACTTGTGCTTTCTCTTTGCGAAGTGAGCAGCATGTTTTCCAAAGAGGGACTGAGAGAATTGTATGGAAAAGAGCTGTCTGACGGGGTAGGGCACACACTCTCATGCAGAAAAGCTTATTTCAGTATCGTGCAATGGGCTTTATTTTTACTTCTGATGGTGTCTTTGGGGCTTTGTTGGCTCCATGACAGCAACATGCGAACAATATGTTACTCATCAAAAGCTACCTGGCACGACTACCTCAAAAAAGAATAGAGCAGCGAATAAATACAGCACAGAGGGAAGTGACGACAGCAGCCACATTTCAAATAGGTTAATCTTTGTTTAAATGGTGTTTTGATGAAGAAAGATTAAATGATGTGCTGGAAGTGGTGCAGTATGACTAATGAGAGATTTCACAGTTATAAGTGATAGGAGAGGAAACATCAGAAGGGATATAAACCATCAGGCATCCACACACTGGTGGATTGTCAGGAAAAAATTTTGCTGATTGGCAAAAGATATCATTGTTGGCTGCTTTTTTAATCTTCCTCTGAGATGTTTCAGCCCATTAGAACTATCTCGAGAGGATCCAGAGATGAAAACTTGGGCCCAGAAGTGTCTTGCAGCAGCTCCAGGCTGTGACTGCATGAACGAGTTGGCCTGAGATAAATTGGGGCTGATTTCTGGCTTGTCGGTTCCTCTCCAGTAACAGCCCAGCTGCCCACTATGACACTGCAGTGGGTAGAAAGCAGCTTCCCATGTTTTCATGGTCAAGGAAGCACACTGACATTTACACGAGGGTATATCCAACTGCAGACAGGCAGCTCCTTGCAGGATGGCAAAGTTGCAGTGAGTTGTTTGTGTAGCTGTACTCAGGCAGGAGGGAACAGCAGGAACGTCATAGCCCCATTGATTTGGCAGGGGAGCTGAAGTTTTCAATTATATGATGATATTAACATTGTGTTGCAACTCTATGTGTATTTCCTCATGAATTTTCCAGTATTTATTAGGCCTCTTAGGCTGGGTACAAGTCATATTAGTGACATATAATAGTAATAATCAGTTCTACTTTACAGAAAGTAACACTGCAGCAGAAAAATGATCTGGCAGGTGCTTAGCTCAGAGCTAGAACAAAATGAGTCCCCAGCAGCTCTCTAACAAAGAAGCTATACTGCCATAGTCCTTGACATGACTGAGGTTTTTTCTTCCCAATACTTCCAGTATTTATGCCACTCCACTATTTTGGTCTTGGTGCTTTCTGGGCTAAACCAGTGTATAACAACGGGGAGGACCGAGGAAAGATTCTGTGAATGGTTTTGGACAGTGGTTCCACATGCAGCATTAGAAAACAGTTTTGTTATGAGAAGTTGTTCAGCTAAATACCCTGAGGTTGCTGTCCACATCAACCAGTAAAGCTCAGCCCATTTCAGTGGGATATGGCAAAATTTGCAGCAAGGCTCTTTCCTTACTCTGTGAGATTGTGCTACACCCATGTCACTGTGCAGTACTGTTAGTCATAGCCGTGTTGGTATTGCAAGACCTTGGAGATACCACAGCACTAGGAAGACAGGGAGACAGCACCCAGCATCTTGAACCAAGCCCTAGCACCAACGCTGCAGGGACCATACACAAAAGAAACCACCTTTTCTTTCTGGCAGAGATTTTGATCATTGATCCCTATGTCATTGGACACACAAAGGAAAATACCAATAACAGGAAAAATCCAGCTAGAGAGGGAAGAGGTCTCTATGCATTTTTCAGTTCAACTGCTGTATTTAAAGCCTTATCCAAATCTAATGGATCAATGGGAATCCTTCCAGTAACTGCAGTTGGGGTTTTATAATGGCCTGGTTGCTATGATTGTGCATGTTGCTCTCACAGAACCACTGAGGGTTGTGCCTCCAAAAAAGAATTAAGCAAACAGGGCTCCTTGATCAACATTTTGCAAATGGCAACAAATTAACTCACTTGGGAAGGATTTTATAGCAAACATTTGTCTCCAACTGTCCAAAACTTTTCTATTATAAATGGAGGGAGAAAAAGCCATTTTTGACCCCATTTATGGCTGAGTTCCAGTTGTGTTAGGTTTAAGGCTAATTTTCTGATAAGAGGTAAATGTTTAACGTTAAGACTAAACATGTCTTAGGATTAAGGAGCTCTTCGGAGTTAATGTATTTGGCACAGGACTGCAAACTGCATCTGACTTGGAGGAGAAAGCATGGTCTAGTGTAAAGGTTCAGGCTTCTCCTGTGGTTATCGTCTTCCCTTTGGGCAAGGGNCAACTGTCCAAAACTTTTCTATTATAAATGGAGGGAGAAAAAGCCATTTTTGACCCCATTTATGGCTGAGTTCCAGTTGTGTTAGGTTTAAGGCTAATTTTCTGATAAGAGGTAAATGTTTAACGTTAAGACTAAACATGTCTTAGGATTAAGGAGCTCTTCGGAGTTAATGTATTTGGCACAGGACTGCAAACTGCATCTGACNCGAGTGGCAGCTTGTGGGTGCTCATGTACCTGCTTGCACCCACAAACAAGGCCCTGCAATCCCTGCCTTGTGCCAGAAAATAACTGGGTTTGAAACCACATAGCTGCAGACACAAAGACAGGGCTGTGGTCAGGACTGGGCTGAAAGAGCAGTGCCTGTCCTGGAGAACCTGACTTTGTTTATGACTGACTCTCTCTGGGCTGCTTTTAGTGATGTGGTATAAAAAAAGATAGTACATACTCTGTAGGAGTGTACGTATATGTGTGTGTGTACACCCAGAGCCAGGCACATTTATAAACAAACCACAGAACACATTGCAATGCTTGAACACACTC
>VYZW01014240.1:5119-23143 GCA_013401315.1 Balaeniceps rex | reverse complement strand
GATAGTGGCCAGTGGTGGTTACTTGCAGAAAGAGAAAAAGAAATGCGTATAGCTAGTCTGTCCTTCCGGTTACAGCCAGAGGCAACTTGGGGATCTTCTAAGCCAGAAGTTCCTTGTGGATCTTCAGGTTAATACCAGAGATCAGCCATGGGCTGATCCTCTTTTTGAACAGTTATGCCTTTGGACTCATATCATCCTGCAGCAACCAGATTCATGGGTCTATGAGGCTCAGTGTGAGATATATTTTTGTGCTTGTTTTAAATATATGTACTAGTATACCGTAGTATGTAGCACGTTCTCCCTTGCCCATGCAACAACATCAGGCAATTGTTCCCCAGGTTCAAGTCCCTTGTATCCATCAGGCAGTGCAGAGGTATGCTCTGGTTCCTGTCAACATGCAATTGTCTGGCCACTGGACTCTTGGTTATTCTGAGTAGAGGTGTGACTTTGAAGAGAAAGTCCTGGACCAGAAAATCCCTACCCTGGAAGGTGCCTGCCTTACTATACTGTGTCAGAGTTTGTACTGGGTGAAGTCTTGGGCCATGTGGTCTGTTTGCTAACCAGAAGGCTTATGTGCTGCCAGGCTGCAATTCCATGTCAATTTGAATCAACAAGTCTGACTTTTATTTTCCTGAGATCTCATCTGAGCTGATATCAGCTTGGATTCAACCTGGTGGATCAATGAAAGTTATGACGCTGTACAGATTTGTTTTTCAGTGGCTGTACAGATTTGTTTTTCAGTGGCATTGATAAACCAGTGTTGCAAGATTCTCAGCTCAGACTCAGAGTCTGGCTAACTGAAGGTTGTGAAATTTCCAAAGGCGACAAGGGGCAAAAAAGCAAAAAAACCACTCTCCCCTGTGTTGCAACTCTGAGTGCAATCAGTCACAAACAATAATTCTCTTACTGGACACTCAGATTCATTTTAGTTGTGTCCATGGAAAGTCATTTCTATATATATCAGCTAGATGTCTGACCTGAGGGTTAAACCAAAGAAATCTGCTTGCAGAAAAGTTGCGAATGCAAAATTCTGGCATGGCAGTCCAATTTCTGCCCTCGACTAATACAGTTTGTCTCAAAATTGTGACCATGTTGAGAAATTGTACAGGGGAAGGGAAGAACTTAACCATTCTGAAGAACATCTGTAAGATAAAATCCAAGTGATGAGAACCACCAGAAATGGAAATACTTGATTAATGAGCAACACTTTAATGAAGATATTTGCTGTGAAACAAAACCAGGGCTGCACTGGTGCTTCAAAGCATTCTTCCTTATCTTCTTGGGCAGCTATGGTTTTAGCTGCTCTGTGCCATAGATAAATGAGAGAACCCAATTCCCCTTGCTCAGCACTTCAGCTGCCTTCTTTGACTCAAAGTGTAGGCTAGTGGCTGAAACATGGAGATACTGTGTTTAATTGGATCTGATTCCCACAGCAACCAGCTGAAGCATCTCTGGTATTAGCGGGCACTTCAACACCTGAACATGACACAAAGTCAGAAAGAGTCTAGTGAGTATTCAGTGATGTTGGTTGGATTATGGCAGAGCAGAGAAGCCCTAGTCTGGGGCTGTGAAGGTGATGTATAGGCAGGGGACACGCAGGCAGTCCCTACCTCAGTGAGCCTGGCCAGAGCTCAGCAGGACTTTCCCAAAACACTCACTTAAGCAAATTCAGAGGAAAGGGCCAAAAGGGAAGAATCAACACAATTTGTACCTGGGAGTTGAGGAAAACAGCAGAAAAACTCTAGGAAATTCTGCTCCAGCTCTTTCCACTTGGAAGAGTGGATTCACAATGTGATTTCAAGCTCCCAGAAATCCCCTAGAATATAGGCCAGAACAAAAATAACCTAATCTAATCCAAACCTATCTAATCTAATGTCATTTCTCACTACTGTGAAATGGCCATAAAAACATCTAAGACATATTTATTTCTTTTAAATGTTGACCATCTGCAGGATCATGTCACACATACCGTTGCTATATGGACACTGTTCCTTAGTGGAATTATCATTTAACTGAACCGCAATATGTTGCAAGAGGAAATCCTTGTTAATGACAGCTACAGCCAGGAGAAGCCTTGTGAATATTTTTACTAGGATCACTATAACAACAATAGGAATATGCCACGCTATGATGATCATTAAATTTTACCCGCTGTAGAATTGCTGTTGTGGGTGACCTACCTTTCAGAAAGGGCAAAATGTAGCACAGAACAGACTCCTGATTCAGCTTACCCATACCTCAATGGGCCTGTCTTCAGTGACCTTTCACATGCATGCAAGGAGGAGCTAAGATGATCCCCCATCTGAATCTGAAACAGCAAGTGTAAGAGTAGGCCAAAGCCCTTCGTACCTTTTAATGCAGTAAATAATATTGCATATGCAACGTAGCAACCACTGAGAGCAGTGCTTAACACCTCAGGTAGTTTTTCGTGTTTCCTTGTTTAGTACTTTGATCATCAGACTTCTGTATTTGTAACTGATGTTACATTGGACTCTGAATATAAAGCCTAATGACAAGAGAAAGTGGCAGTAATTTCTGACTCAACATTTTCATCAATAAAACACAATCCTAAAATGACTGACACTGCATCGGCTAGGACAAGAGTCTGATCCCTTTGTACTTAAGATACTGCTTTGAACCATAAAATCAAATGAGGTCACGTACATAGCAAGGTGCATGAGTAAAGGCATCACAATCTGACACGTGTCTTTGGTGAAGCGCATTGAAGTCCTCCAAAGGGAGGTGCAATAGAAGGGTAAAATGTTAATTGTTCCTTTGACTTTTTATGACTCCTGCTTTGCAAAGAGTGATTATGTGCTGTTGTTTTGAACTTCACTCATGTTTGTTCTGTTTCCTAGATCTGCCTTTGTGATGGCCACTCCCAGAGTAATCAACCCTGACGAAATTCATGTCTGGACTGAGGAAGCTCAGTTTTATTCTCAGGCCCTCACTGAGAATATGGAAGTTTTTCTTCTACCTGCATTTTTTCCAAAGCCTTCCTAATTTGGCCATCAGTGGATTAGTTCTGGCTGCTTTCGTGTCAGCTTTTCCACGTCATCTGCACATATTCTGTTACTTCTAGGATCCCAAAACCACACGTGAAATGTGCCAGGTAGACTTTCTGTTGCCTCGCATTTTGTGTACAGGGGTACACAGGGTCTGTATTTAAATTCTGAACCAGGTGTACCAAGCCTGGATTTCAGTGAACCAAGAAGTTGTGATGACACCATAGATATGCACTATAGAAAAAAAATATTTAAGCCAGCAAGAACCGAATCTGCAGCACCTGGTGGTATTGAGACCAAGGCACTAATCCCTGACACTGGGTTTGCTTTTTTAAGTGGGTTCAATACCAGGTCAGCGTTAGGCTACTGCAGATGGCTTGTGTCCACACAATGTGAGTACCTCTGTATTATTGCTCCCCACATTTCCCATTTTGTTTGCAAAAATGTCTTGGGGCACTCTTCTGCTTGTTGAGGGGTACCCAAGTGATTCTGCTGAGTTCAGCCTGATTCCTCTTCTCTCTTCCTTAATGAATGGTCATAGAATGATATTTTAGTTCCAGAAAGAAAATCCTTTAAACTCCACACGTCAACTGTAGACAGTGCCCTGCACAGAGCAGTGTCAGGCAGACAGGAGGCGGTCTAGGGTTATGAAAATGGCCACTCAACACCATGGACCTCAAGAAAGCTCTGCGTTCTACAGAGACAGAGCTAACCTGCCTCCACACCAAAGCACTGAAGGCTGGCAGGGGAAGGAGCAGCCCATGTTTGGATGCATGAAGACTCCACATTATGAAAACCTCCCAAAAACAATACAGAGGGAAAAATAAAGTGTTTCAAAATTTGAGCCCAAAGGAAAAGCAAATTGTCATCTAACAAAAGACTGATTTTCTTCTCCCGTAGAGAGGTGTCTGCCACTTACTCGAGCTGGCAAGGCAGTGTCTCAAAGGGCAATTTAACCAAGTTGCATAAGGCCTTGGCTGGGTGGCTGCAGAAATATAGGGCCTCTTATCGGAATGCTGGCCACAGCTGTTAGAGATCTTGGAGGAATTATCTCTGTGCCTGTCAAACATCTGCTTTGTAAGCAAACAAAGAGGCTAAAACACTAGTGGTGCACATGACACACTGCAGCTCATGCGGCAGATCCAGGAGGCAGCAAATGGGAGCTTTTTTCTCTGGCATCAGAAACCTGATGTCCCATGAGTGACTCTGACGGATGGATAGGCCCTAATCCCTCTGCGTTATATAGACCTGTGCCTTGTCAAAGAAAAATAGCCGATGTGGTCCAAGCACTGATCTCAGTGTCTTTGGTAAGCTATAAATCATCTACAGCTCTCATGAATATTCTGGCATATAGCCTACAGAACTACATTTATTTTCTCTCTCACCACCCAGGAATTGTTCCATATAAATGTGGGTAGACCCAAAAGGGCTGATGCTAAAAATCAGGATGTGCATTGGAGCCCTTTGACATTAAATATCTTCTTCCTTTTCTGTCTTCCCTCCCTTAGTCATCACTATATTTTTCCTCTACAATACAGTCACAGTGCTTCCTCTGTGAACCAAGCTAGCTGCCTTTCCGTATCTCTGGTAGTCTCTCCGTTACCAATACCTCCACAACACATAATAAATACCCTTTGAGATCCTGGCCAACAGGGAGTGCGGGATGCCCGTATATTGGGTAACCAGAATACTTTGTGTTCTCTTGTGTGTGTTTTTATGCTACCACCAGTCCCATAAAAACCCTTGGTAACTGCCCATTGCTGTGACTCTTTGCACATATACATGTGGGTCCAGATCTGGCCCGTGTGCAACATGAACCTTCGCTCTCCCAAAATGTAGATGCTGTGGGAGAATCTAGTCCAAATATGAGGACTGGCCACCATACGAGGATACTGATTTTGTGTTTTGTCCATTCAAGGCTTTCCTGCTTTGTGCTCTATCAAAAATCACTGGCGCTGAAGAGGAGGATGGTGACAGTATGAATGAATGAACAACCAGATGAATGAATGTAAAGCATTATCCTGAGGTCTCTCTCATCTGTTTTTCCCCCGGCAGAGACCTCTAGGTGTTCCTGCAGTGTGTTCCTGAGCTGTTTATCCACGTCTTTTTGAAAATATCTTAGTTCAAAGTGGTACAGCTTCACATTTTCTTTATATGTATAATCAAATGCAAACAATTAAGATTGCCTAACTGAACTCTGTGCCAACAGGTAACTAAAGTTCAAAGGACCTTTTACTCAGTTAACAGGTTGGACAGCATTTCCTCCACACCCTTCGAAAGAAGTTATGGTGTAACATCTAACAGAACTTTCTTGTCAAAATCTCCAGTTCTAGGGTGAGCTCTCAGGCCAGCTGCCTCAGGCCCCAGGTTGTGAAGGACACCTCTGGGCTGAGTAGAAAATCAATGCGTGATATTCAGTGTTCAACTGAAAAAGTGGGAACACATCCATGCAAGACCACAAGGCTATTGCCAGTTCTGTGTGTGTCAGCTGGAAACCAACAAAGCAGTTTCACCTTGCAATGAAGACAATCTTATCAAGGACTACCAACTAATTTCCATTCCAGTTATGTTGCTGCAATTTTCATCTCATTATTCTCAATGACACTGGCCAGAGGAAGTGTTAATATAAAGGAAGAATTTGTTTCTAGTTACAGCTTAACACTATAAAGCAGAGAGAGTGGGTTTTGTTCCAAGCTTTGCCATAGATCTGGGTTGCTTAACATACCTTTGCCTCAGGGCTTTTAATCTGCAAAGTGGTGTGAGCAGTTACACTTAGCTGTGAATCTAAAATCATTACTATATTTAAAGTGCTTTTTGTGGAAGATAGTGCTGATGCATAAATATCATTGCAGCGCAGGTGGCTTGGCTATACTTGTCATAGGAGAGATCACCTCCAAGTGACTGCTCAGATGCTGTATTTTTTCGGAGATTCATGTAGTTAAGTTTGTGCTAAGTTTGTTAGTTTAGTTTAACTAGGGCTGGAGGTGGTATTTGGCTAGACAGGTGTCTCATTGTCTGAATGAAATCTGAATCTTCAAAGAAAGGAGAGCAGCAGGGAATGGACTCAGCCAAGGACTGGCTGTGAGATATGGGGCTCTTCAACTCCCAGGTTCAAATCCAATAAAGTTAATAGAAATCACATGGCTTTCTTGCCATCTGGCAGCCAGTTGGGAGCTTGTGTGCATTGTATTGGTGAATTTTACTATCAAGTTACCTGACAAGTGACTTCATCAGCTCAAAGGACAAGCTGGGAACAGTGAAGAAAACTGAATAAACTACATGGTTGGACTAGATGATCTTAGATGTCTTTTCCAACTTTAATGATTCTATGATTCTGTAACTATCAACCTAGGGCAGTGGTTTGGTACTTTAAAGGAGTGATGTGTGAGAGGAATGAATTAAGTCTTAGTCTTATAGCTCCCTTTTTTGACAGAGTAGGATAGACTTTACAGCAGATGAACACCAAGGCTTCTTCCTGGGAAATCAAGTAGGTCAAAATCTTCTATCAGCTCTGTGGTCCTTTCCATGAAACTGGATGACAGTTCTGATGCATCAGGAAAACTCACAGTTCTAACCACTCGTTTTCTTTGGTTTATTTGAGAAGACAGGTTAACCTCCCTTTTTGAAAAAGGTTTCTTTTGTCTTCGTACTCACAGAAAAGATGGATGTGAATACAAGGGAAGGGTAAAGGGGTGGTTTTCCAGCATAGCCAGGGCACCTGTAGGATGTAAAAATGTCCAGTGACTCATGGATGTGCAGTGATCTCATAAAACCTGCACTAACTATATGCAGGCTTCGGAAGGGTTTTTACCCCTGAAGAACCTGAACTGGAGTCCTGACACCGTTCAGGTCTGGCCTCGTATCACCTCATTGTTTTCAAACTGATGTTATGCCTCAGCTGGTGGCTGTTTTACAGTAGCCTGTGGCTTCTTGTGTACTGCAAAAGGACAAGCCCTGTGATTTCTGAAATATCCTGCTAATTTGAAAACAGATCCTGAGGCACATTGCAGTCTACCAGGAGAAGAAAGGGGTTTCCAAATTTCTGCCCACCCCAGTCTCATCCCTAGGGAGAGCTCACATTCCTCACAGGCTCCAGAGCCTGCTTGTAAAAAGCGATGAAGGGACCAGCATGCTTTTCTCAGTGGGGAGTTAATTAACAGCCCTGGGTGAAACACTGGGAGGAAGATGGCTATTTTCTAGCAATTTCTCATTTTCCCTCTTCCCTCAGCACAGCTGAGGAGTTCCTGAAGGATGCCGCCAGGCAGGGAGGCTGCAGTGGTCAGGGTCTGTGATTGGCTGAAAGTGCCCATGTGACCAGGGAAGCCATTCTAGCTGATGGAGCTTGAGGTTAGCTGGAGGTTGTTATGTCCTTTGGTCAGCAGTGGTGTGTGTGTTAAGAGCAGCTGTGTTAAATTGTATTTACTGTAGGAACAAGCAGTCTGGCTGCTCTGGAGGTGGGAGAAGTGAAGCACTGGCCTTGTCTCCTCATCCCAAAAGGCACCGGCGGAGAGTCCTGTCCAGGTGGAGCCTGTGGGGCCTGGTAGGGAAGCACCCAGGGCAGTAGGTAAGGCTCTGCATGCCTTTTGGGTTTATTTATTTGCATAGCATCAGCTTGCTGGAGCAAAAACTGGTCACAGCACATGTGTGGGAGCATGTGCTTCAGGTGTATTTGGAGAACTGGATTGGGTCATCTGTATTTGGAGCTCCTGGCATGTATTTCTGTGATGTTTGGATGCTTTGACTATGCTTGTTTTATCCATCTTAGTTTCCTGTTTGTCTCCACTTACATGGAAACTTGTGTTTCCTAATGCTTAGGCACAGTCCTAGAGCTGCTTTCGTTTCTCCACATTGGGTTTATGCAACTCTTTACATTTCGCTTCGAGTTTGTGGTCACAGAAGCAAAACTTGGCAGATACAGCTAGTGTGGTTCTTCCATATGAAATCTCAGGGTGAGGAGAGAATTTCTGGGCACTTTCAGGTGGAACTGGATGTCCCAAGCCAAGGTTGGAGCCTCTGGAGTTGTAAAAAAAAAAAAAAAAGTCAGAGCTTTTGCATGAAACCAAGCAGTAAATCATGGGCAATGTGTCAGATTAAAACAAGAAAACAGGGCCCAAAACCACTGTTGTCCACATTCCATCAGCGTTAGCAAATAAGAATTAAACTCATGATTGTGTAACTGGGGAAACTGAGGCAGGGAGTGACCAAGACCACACGTGAAATCATTGAAAGAGCTTGGAGTGTCATCTAAGGATTCTGGGTGTGACTTCTGGTTAGAAGTGATGATTTTGGCTGTCTCAGTGTGAGAGCTTTAATAGAGACTGGTGTGTATGTGTTTTTTGGTTTGTGGTGGTGGTTTTTTTTTTTGTGTGTTGTCCCTGTTTGTGTCCCCCCCCCTCCATCCTGCTCCCTCTCCCCACCGTAGATGTTCACTCCTATCTATGAGGTACCTTTCCAGTGCACAATTTTGGGTGCTGTAGAAGTGAATAGTCTGGAATAATACACAGTTTTGAAAAATCCTTACTTTGCATCCACCTTCTTCCTTGAGTAAGAAAGACTATCTATGGGAAATAGTTCCACCTACACGTACCCTGAAGCTAGAGCCTAATGCAGAGAAACCCACGTAGCTTTTGACCGCCGGAGCGGACAAGAGAGGATGGGCTTCCAAGTACCTGACTTACCATTTCTAAAATATGTAAGGCTTATGCAAGGAACAGCAGATGTAGCTACAAACTTGCCAGAATATATCTTTCTCTGTGTGACTGGTGCATGTTGTTGAAACTGGGGTCCCACTTTAAGGAAATAGCAGATGGGACTGTGAGAGGGGCAAAGAGAAGTTAAATCTTAGTGTGTTTGACATGTTAATGTGGGCTCCAAGAGCTCTAAAGGGACTATCCCAGAGGTGTGTGTTGGTTAGCAGTTTTGGCTTGCCACAGGTAATGGGAGGCTGCACTTATGAAGAACTAAATGTACAAGTTTATTAAAACACGAGTAGCCTGTTGTCTTTCTCCAGGATAAATTTCTTGTCTTCTTTCATCACACTTTATAGAGCATGTTGAGACACAATTGAGAACACTCTGCTGTTCTTGTTCGGAGACAGGGAGTGTTCCTCTGAATGGGAAAGCTCCATTTGGATTAATCATGGGTGATTAGGCATCTAATGGGCTCTGCAGCTCTTTAGATCCGAGGTCCACAGCAATAGTCGATGCAAAAATAGCGTGTGTGTGACAGTGAGTAAGAACTAGCATGCAAGGGCATGTGTACAGCCCTGTCTATAGGCATGTACATGAGCTGTTTTCGTGGCCTTGCAATTTCATACCGTGACCAGGTTATGTCTCGCTGCTGTCTGCATGGTCACTTATTCTTGTCCTCAAAAACAGAGTTAGTCAGCATTTTCTGAGCTTTTTTGGGAATTGTGAGGAACTACAGAGTTGTCAGGAGTGTGTGTGTGCGTGTAGAAATAATACCAGTAAAATCATCACCCGAAAGGGAAGGTTGAAACTCACAGATTTTTTTTTTTTCTTTGGTGCTTGGTTTTATGAGCAAAAAATGATGCATTAAAAAAATTAACCAGACAGTGGGAATATGATAAATGAAATCTGTGTTTGCTCTGTGCATGTGTGTATTTATGTAGGTGATTTTAAGTGATGGGAGGAGAAAACACACTGAACCATCCCTTTTTCGAAGTGTCCCAATGCCTGTTTCAGATCTAGGCCTGCTTACAGATCTATTCAGTCCTTCCTCTGGGGAGTTTCATGGAAGGTCTTAATTTCTGCAGGCCGTATCTCTTTATGCTGCTCCATGTGCTGCTTGTGAGGGAGAAAGACCTTGTTGTCAGATGTCTAAAAATCTATTTCAAAGTGGAGTAAAAAGCATGAGATGTCTTTTTGTTCTGCATTTGTACAGCTCCTGCTCAGCAGGACTGCTCATGACGGAGATCCTTGATCTCTATATCAATACAGAAAACTAGTAAAATAAGCCCCTACCTGGGGCAGGCCAAGTTCCTAAATCTGACCAATGCAAAAAAGCAAGGCTCTTTAAATGCCAAATAGACCATCTGTCAACATGTTATGCCAGGTTTCGGGAAGACCAGCGATACAACTCAAATTGTGAAACTGTCTAAAACGTTGCATAGATAATAGTTTGTGATATGAAACTTTTAAGCTGTGATGAAGCTGCAAAAAATTTTGCAGTGTAAGTCATGCTGTCTGGGAAGGGAGCAATCAGATAATAGCAGTTCAACTGAGTCCCCAAACCAGCCTACTAATGATGCTTGACATATCACAGGGCCAGGCACTTGAGGTGAGACTGGTGCATTTTCAAAAGCCTATGTAGGCTAGTACGTTGCAGTCAACTGTTTTATTCATGTTCTTTGAAGTATCTCTCACGAATGTATCTTTGCTGAGACTCACTTTAACATGGTGAGTTCCTGTTGTAATGATTCATATAAAGGAAGGCGTAGATCCTTGATCCCCTCTGAATACTTGTTTGCATCCTGATGACTTTTAAGAATGAATAGACTATGGGGTGATCAAAGCTTAGCCCATGCTGAGTGGGGTGGAGGAAGGAGATATTGCTAAATGAATGCCGTGCTATTAATTGCTGAGCAGATGCCTCCCAGATTGTAAAAAGTCTTTTTGCAAGGCTGCTTCTGGGAGGCAAGATGCAGCTGAATAGATTCCAGCCTGACAACAGTGAGAAGGTGGCCACAGCCCTCTCTCAAAGTTGCTGCTCCAATACCTGAGGAAGGAGAACAGAAATGCTTTACTCTTAGGTTGTAATAGTTGTTTTTGACATGCTCTAGGCTTGTGTTCTCCATCTGAATCCTTGTCCTTCCCTAATTCCCATTTGTGTAAATAAAGGGCTTAACCGTTTGGCTTTTTTGCTGTAATATGTACTATTTTATACCAACGCTTGTTTAAGTGCCCCAGGTGGACACAGGTAGAAATGGAAAGCTCTTCAGACTGCAGTCTTTTCCCTGAAGTAGAGAACTAAATTAAACTGGTCTTGCAGATGGCATTGCCCTTTACCACCAGTTTTTTTTCCTGCAGTTTCTACTCCAGTTGTGTGACCTTATTCTGCTGACTTCCGTCTTGCGGAGGGAGATACTTCCCAGCCTGCACTCCAATGAGAGGCCACGGCCTTGGGCCCTGATTCTGCAGATGGGAGTGTCCTTACCCTATTTTCCATGAGTGTGCTACAGAAACCTGCTGGTTTCTGTACTAAAATTAAGTACAGGCCTGTGTGTTTGTGGAATTGGGGCTTGAGAGAACAGAAGCAGAATGTCCCAGAGAGTGTGTGCTTTTCACTTTTGATGTGTATGTGCTTTGAATTTGTTTTTGAAACGCATTCACTTTGCTGTATCTGCTTGGGAGTCCTTTTGCAAGGAAGAAAAGGAAGGAAAACGGAAATGCTTTACTCTTAGGTTGTAATAGTTGTTTTTGACAGGGGGTGGGATCAGTTTCTAATTTGACAAGGTAATCATCTCTGTCTTACAGGGTCTTGTCCAAGCATCTCTTGATGTGTAGGGGATTTATGGGCACAGATCTTCAATGTCAGCAAAATAGTGGGTTTCTTGGGGACACCTTGGATGGCTAACGAAGGGGCCTCCCAAGTCCTGTTTGAAGGAAATCTATGAAGGCATGGAGCCAGTGTCATTCTGCAGTGTGAGAGGTTTTGAAAAATATATATGTGCCTGTCTTGCATAGGTGACAAATGGATTTCATGGGTGTAGAGAGACTGTGTGCTAAGGGTCTGAACCTCAAAATGTTTCTGGAGCTGCAAAAGTAACTGAAAGAAAGCTTAGGGATCTGGGATGAAGCTCTGACATGGAAGACTGGCTTTCAGTACAGTTTTGTAGATTGGGAAGTGTATGGGGTTGTGCTGATAGTGCCCTGTTTTTTTTAGCACCCTTTGTTGTGTTTTTTTTTTTTTCTTTTAAAGCTATTTTATATGGAGTCATAAATCAAAGTAAAAGTCATACCTCAAAAAAGCCAGAAAAATTAAAAAAAGCATGTTTTCCTTTGTTTTTGTGCATTCTCATTCTTTCCTTTGATTTCGCAATTTCTAAGTGACTGAAGTATGTGTTACTACTGCAAGGATCACAATTGTCACAGCTAGCTACAGGAATCGGATATCTGTTACTCATCAGGTCTTCCTTGACACGTTGGTGAGGGCTAACTGTGTATCTGCAGGGTGATTCAGCCTGTACTAAGACCTTTGGTGAAACAACATCTACATGTGCCTGGCTATCTCTGTAGGCAATGGGGAACAGTTATCAGAGTTCCTGAGTTAGGAGCATGTAGTAGAGATCAGACCATACCCCACAGAGATCCATTTTCTCATCAGTGCTTGTTGCTAGTGGGCACCTTTTCAGCAGGAACATCCTGGTGTAGCGGTGTCCAAGCCTTTTTCAGAAACGCTGGTTTCCCTCAATTCCTGTTCCTGCCTCTGATCTTTGACCTTGTCCTGTGTCGAGCAAGGTTTCTTGAGACTAACTGTACTCTGTGCTAACTAAGGGGTAGAGAGGTGATTATAGACTTAAACTGACAGTATCCTCAAGCTGTGGGAAATCCTCTTTAATGCAGTGGCATGCTGAAGTGTGACACTTGTTTGATGGAATATGATATAACTCTTTGGTGTCTGACTGGCCTTGTTTGCTGCTTGCTTCCAGTAATACTGGACAAATTGTGTTGTCTTGAATTTTAGGGGAAGTAAGTGCTTGTGGAAGGCATTGATGCTGTGGAGACTTGAAGACAGACTTGCATTGCAAAGTTCAGCACTCTCTGGCAGTCAAAAAGGTGACAAAGCTAGCTCGGACCACTCTGAGAAAGGGGAGTGACTGTGATGCTTAGATTTGCTTGCAAGTATTTCTTTCCCCAAATCTGGGGATTTGGATCCAGTTCAGGTTGAGCTATAGCAGCTCAGAGAAGAGAGACAGTACGGTTCCCTGTATCAGAAGCATCCATTGCTCTCCTTGGAGCCTGGCAGAAAGTGTCATTATGCTGCAGCAATCCCAGTCATTAGCGCTGAGGACAATGAGACAAATAGCAAGACGGGAGAGAGCTTTCAGTTACTTTCATGTTAAATTGTTTCCTGTGGGGTTTTTAACATACGGTGTTTATGGCAGAAACCTGTGACCTAGAGATAGGAGACACCTAATTCAGAGCCCACATTGTGTCACTGCTGTTCAGGATGCAGCAGGGTCATCTGGCTGGGTGCAAACATGTGCTGAGCTCTTCTCCACATCTCCTGCAGTTACGGGCATGTGTGCCTGTGTGCACTCGTGCAGAAGCAGCCAGAGGCCCTTCCCACTGCAGAGCATCTGTCATCATGTGTTTAAAATAATATGAAGCTAAAATGGGAGCATTCACTTTCCCTTCCTCTCCCGCCAGAGCCCAGAACAGGCAGCAGAGTCTGCCTTAAAGACTTGCAAGTAAATTGTGCAAGATCTTGGCAATGAAAGCATGTGGCATGTGTCTCCACAGCTGAGGAGCTGTTGCGGGAAAGGGTCGGGGACCCTATGAAGGACTGTGAAAGATGCCAACATAAAAGCCCAGCCTGCATTGCCAAATTACAACTCCTGGGGTGATGGAAGGGAGTACTTGTAGGAGCACTGACCTTTGGATCTGCTTTCCTTATAATGTGTTATGTCCAACCACAAGTCTTCAAATTATGTAGAGGAGTAATTTTCCCAAACAGTATACTTCTGTTTTCCAGTGACGCATAAAGGCGAGGTGAATGGTAAGAAATAAAACATGCTTAATTTAATGGGGACGACAGCAAGACAGATGGCTGGTGGTGGATTACTTACTGCAGGCCTGAGAATGCCAGGAGATGGGTGGAGATGAGCACTGAGAAAGTGCTCAATTAATCTCACTGGAGGCTAGTGAGCTCCTTGTGCTCACACTTACTCATGAGCTGCTGTGAGAACTCAGCTGCGTTTCTGAATGTGTTATTTCTGAGGATGCCTGTACAGGAGTGATTGTTCCTCATATAAACACCTTCCCTCTCAGGCAAACAAAGCAATTTGTGCTCAGACAAGTATTTGCAATTCTCCCATTTTGTAATTCATTTTTCCAAAACCATTGTCATTCAGCTGTGAAGAAGAAATAATGCCGTCCACCCACAAAAAAAGGGCAGCAAACAGTATGCGATCTCTTCAGGCTACAAACTGTTTGCTCAAAAGGTTTGGCAGCTGCTTTCAAATAACAAAGATCTTCACAAAAGCATGGACTGGGTGATGATTGGTGTGGGGTGTTTGGATTTTTTTTTCAGGCTGCTTTCCTTGTACCCCTTAACCTGCATGCATGCTGTACCCTGCCCTTTATGTGCATGTCTCTAAAACATAGGGCTATTGCACATAAATGGCATGTGCTTAAGTGGCTGGGACAAGTAAGGGTAATGATTTCTTTTAAGGCCAGGAGAGAGCTGGTAGGAGTTGCCCTTGATATGTCCACCTTGTACCACTGGAGATGAAATTTTCTGATTCCTCCTGGATATAGCACTGGGAGAAGGACTCATCAGATACATATATTAATTTACTTGGGCTATGTATGGTGCAAGACAGCAACACCAGCAAGACAAGATAGTCCAAGAAAGCTGATCACAGATCAGTAAGGGGATAGCACAGGCTGCTGCAGTCTACACCATTGCAGCTAGCACATGTCTTGTCTGAATTCCTGTGTACAGATCTGCAGGTGAAGTACCTCCCAGCATGGTCTGCCTTCCAATGCACCCATTCTTTCCAGTCACACTACACATATAATCAAGTAGCTTGTCTCTTGCTGCTTTTTTCCCTAAATAAAATGAGGTAATTGTAGCAAAGTCCAGCAAGACCTTCTCAAAATCATCTCCCTCCTTGGCTTTTATCTATGGTATTTCTAGTATGTCTACAGAGAATTAACTTGAGTTGGATCCTAATTTATTAGGTGCAACCCTTTGTCTTGCTACTTGCTGCTGAAGTCTTTGCACCACTTGGAAGTCTAGGCCTGTTTTGAATGATGGAAGATTTTGAGCCGGCTTTAGTATAGGAGCAAATTTCACATGGAGGTGGGAGGGGAATATTTTGTATTATTTTTGTACTTCAGAAGCAAAATGACCACATACAACTTGAAGGTAATTTAACGTGGGTTTGCAGGAACTGTATTGTCTTGGGTGGGAGCCAGGATTTCTGCAAGGAGCTCAGACTGTAGCTGTTCAGTTCACCTGAAAGGTGTTGTAGGAATGTGGTTTTGGTTGGCAAAGCTAGTCCAAGTAATGCCTGCTCCTCTCTCATAGCTCTCTCTTGCTGGGTTGTGCCAATGTCACAGTTTGTAGGGCCTCAGTGTAAATCTAATTACTGAAATGAACCAGGCTAAGAAAGCCCATCTGGGAAAAAAAAAGGCGTCAGGTATGAAAAGCAAGACTCTCCTCAGCAGCAGAGGCAGTTTACTAAAGGATTTGCAGAACTTAGTGGCACCCAGAGTGGTGGTACTTCACCTCATCCTGAAAATTTAGGGTGTTTTATTCCATACAAAGAGGTAATAAAGCACATTTTTGTAGTAGAGTCTAGGAAATTGATGAAAGCGCCTTGGGGGGTGGCAGCACCAATGATTCCAGCCTTCTGCTTGAAGACCCATCTTTTTTTTTTAGTAGCAGTTTATTCTGTGTTGTAGCCTGCTACAAGGGACAGATTGTTAGCCAAAGAGTTATGAAAGTTGAATCCGGGAGTGGATTTAGCCCAGACTGGTCCCTTCTTAAAGGTGACAGATGCCAACTGATAGTTAAAAGTCTCTCCTGGATGGGCTTGTATCCTTGCTGTCTCCCAAGGGAGATGTGTATATGCTACCTACTTCCTACTTAGCACATCTGATGGGAACTTATGCAGGGGGTTCTGCTAACTTCACTTAGCTAAAGACCTTCCTGCTCTGCTGTAAAGGAAGAGTAGTTTGGCGACAAGAGCAGTGTATCCTCTGCTGCATAAGTCTTGCTGAATCTGAGTCAGCTAAGGAATAACAGCTCCGTGGCCAGATGAGGGACAGGATTCCTCATGGTGCTGGCCCTCTGCTCAGACCAAAGGATTTGCCTTAGAGCTAGGGTAAGCAGACAAGTTTATGCAGAACTTCAGCATGCATCAAAAGGTATAATTCTCTTTCAGGTGATCTGCTTTCATAGTGAATTCTTCTGGGCTCTTCCTTAAGCTGTTACACTCACTGGTTTTGGGTAAAGGATGATGTTTCAGACTCTAATACCCACAAAATAGCCAGAACAGTAAAGCTTTGGTGTGTCTGAAGCACAGGAATGCTGATTTATCTCTTCTACCTCAGCACAAGGAATCAGCCAAGGGGGAATCAGATACGAGACACTTTCAAAGACCAAAAAAAAGCAGCTGAAATAGGAAGAATTGTGGCCCATGCATCTCTTCCCTGTCTCCCCCCCACTTCTTAAGGTTGAAACCTTGCCCTCCTTGAAGGCAAGAAGGCTTTAACAGCAGAACTGAGTTCTTAATCTGGGGAGATTTATATTCTGAGAAATACTTTGTGTGCACAATTACAAGACCAAATCTTTGCTAGTATAAATTAACACAGCTCCACTAACTGCCCATGACCCAGTTCAGACTTGCATATATCTCCCCTTTCCTCCTTTTGCACATCACTGTATCTCAATCTTCCCAGATCTGCCGCTGCCCAGTGACAGAAAGAAGTCAAATGATAGAGGGATGTTTCTGTAGTGGCCATTTGAGTGCTGAACATCAGAAGCTTCTCTGACCGTTTCAAGATCAAAGTAACTTACTTTGTAGCATCTGTCATTGATTATGCAATGCATTCTTCGCAGTCCTTAAAATGTAAAGTATACTAGATGCAGTAATTTATTGCCTGCACCAGGAATTAAATAGCAATCTGCTGCTGGAATTAGAGTGGAGTTCTAGGTACTGTGTAGTACTATGGAGTACTATGTACTATACAACAGATTACTTAACACTCTTGTTTAGCAATACCTGATTGAGCAGTAAGATACAAAGCAGCACATGATGAGATCACTTTACATATGGTTTAAAAACCTCTAAAGCTATAAGACAAAGTGGGTATCTTATATTCAGAGTGACCTGAGTCATCCTAAATAATGCTGACTACCCACATACCAGAACTTTAGTCATATTATAGAGGTTACTGAATCAGGACTTGCCTGTGGATACCCTTGTCTGTGTGAGTAATTGCACTGAAGTTAATAACACTTGTTAATAAGGTACAACTTCTGGGAATTGGGTCAGATCAGGCCTTGGTATCTTATTGTAGGATGTTTTGTACCATAACATATTGTTCCATTAAACATGGACTTACAGCTTTCAGTGCTGTAATAGCTGTGATTAGCAGCAGCTCTTCTCCCATATAAACATCTGTCTTTCCCATGTAGATTTTCTGGATAATTCTCCTGTCGGCTGTTCCCAGAGTGTCTCACATGAGAGGTGTTCTGCCACTCCTGAGCCAGGCAGATGTGGGAAAACATGCTGAAAAAGTGCCTTTATGTTAACACAGTAGGAAAGTGTTTCTGCATATGACACAAAGGTCAAAACTTTAAATCTTTAGACTGAATGAACTGAGATGTTCATAAGCAACCAAGAGGTTTAAAGCCTGATAGGAGAAAGTATAGTACAGATGGGGTTAGAAACAAATAAAATGTTTGTTCATAGGCATAAAGCTCCACTTTTAAGTTTTTAAAGGCTGCAGTCACCAGCAGCAGAGTGAAGTTGCGTAACTAGTCCTGTCCTGCTCAGGTATGCATGCCTTGGATGAGGTCCCAACCACCCTGATGTCCCCCAACTTCAGGGTGTCCTGGCTCCATCCCTCATTCTGTTTGGTGAAGGCTCAGCCCTGCAGAAGGAGATGCCAAAGTACCTCTTCAGTGCAGAGAGGTTTGGGGTCCTTCTCAAAGTCTGAAGAAATGTTTGTGCTAGGGGGTGAAACAGGAAGGTTTTTGTTACGTTGTTTTGCCATGTGTTAGTTAACTTGTGACAACAGTTACACAATTGTAACCCTGCTGG
>VYZW01014236.1:17494-31714 GCA_013401315.1 Balaeniceps rex | reverse complement strand
CTGGATGGAGTGGAGGCAGATGAATTCAACTCTAAAATAAAAAGTAATTTCCTTGTAATAAGTATTATTAAATATTGGAACATCTTATTCCAGGATTTGGCTGACTTTGTTCTTCTTAGCCTTTAAGCAAAACCAGATACAGTTCTAATTTAATGCTGTAATCCAGCTTCCAGAAAACACTGTATGGCCTACGGAAACAGGGGGCTGGAAGTAGATGATCAGTGGGGTGGTCCCTGAGAGCCTATGTACAGGTAGCAGGTACTTCTTTAAGAAAATAAACAAAGACCCGCTTTAAAAGCCAGGGTGTAAACTGATCTGACTGATGTGGTCTGATGCAACAGACTCAGCTTTATTGGATCAACTAGCAAACTTTACCGGCTTCCCAAGAGTCCCATGAAAACATTCTAGTGCTCATCCTTTCAAGACTGTTGCTTAAAAAGGACTTGAACGTGAGCAACTGCAAAAAGGTACATCAAGAGACCAGAGTTGTTAACCTTTGCGCACAATAGTTAAGATACATGGTTTATGGATGTACATTCACATGTATGAAGCCAATATGAATCCGTTTATAAAACCCTGCTGCTCCTGTGTAAAAGAGCAATGCTTTGAGTAAATAAGCAGCAAGGAGCAGCTGCTCTTAAGTAAAACTTAACTTTGCTACAATAACCAATCATTTACATCACTGACTTTCAACCTGTGATCAACAGACTATTTTTAAGGAGTCAGCAGCATAACGATAAAAGACAGCCTATTTGCCACAGTCTTAAACTCACTGTGCAAGAGTCTATACCTCCTCTGGGAGACTTCTCAGAGTCTGTGAGCCGAAATGTTTGGAAACCTCTAGCTTCAATTTTCAGAAGCCAACAAATGCATTTGGATGCCTTAATTTTTAATAGTATTCTTGTGATTTTTTTTTTTTCAGGAGACAGGTTAGTAGAAATATTAAAAGTTTCCTGGAAACTACACTCCTCTGAAGAATCTTAAACAGAAAAATTAAAAAATGAAAAAAATCAGTTACTTTTTTTGTCCCAGCTAATTTTCCTTCTGTTTGTTTTTCTCTTCCTTTTCTTCCTTTTCTAAGACCTGTGAATAAATCAGAAAAGCCGTCATATCTTATTTGACAAACAAGTCCTCTAAGAATGAAGGCATATGACCCCAAAAATCAAGGTGCAAAATCTCTAACGACTGGCTCTTCTTAGGGCTGGTACATCTGCATTGTCAGCTGTTCTCCAAACAGGCCAGTTTGAAGATTCCTGCATGCACAACACACCATGTGGGCTCCTAGCCTCCAGTACAGCTCCTGAAAGTAGATTTTGATGGGTCAAAGCCATTTTATTGAATTAGCCCTTTATTGTTTACATTAAATCCAAGTGAGCTCACAAATACTGACTTATCCTTCTGAAAGGCTGGATTATACCACGTGGCTCGGATGCAAAAAAAGATTAGGGTTTTTATACTAATTACTTCCAGCATGAGGATTGCATGGACCAGAAGAGCACTGACTTTGGAGACACTCTGCTGGGCATTTCAGTGCAGAAATGTTTACCATCTTTTCTTGCCACAAGTAAAATGACTGCTGCTCCATAACGTAATTTAGAGTGCCACACTGTCATCAAACCCTGCGTATGAGAATTGCCATGTCTGGGACAGAGGGTAGCAACAGCCCTTTCCACGTGTTTCTGGTTGTTTTATCCACTCTCCCACCATCCCTGTTGCTGTGAAGTACACTGCAGCATCACTTCCTCCTACTCTACATCACTCTTTCAGAAAGTAAGAGAACAGAAAAAGATTATCTCCTTATTACTAAGTGAGTTTTCATTCATTTACACTTAATCAGCTAAGTAATCCATCAATAAGCAAAGTTTCCCAGACTACAAAACCCGAAGTATTTTCAGCAGTCTGAAAAATCAGAGTTGAATACAGATGTGAATATGTTGGAAACACGATACGCCAGATCACTGTCATTACTGTAAATCACAAGTGCTGCAGTAAGACAAGATGGACAGACACACAACATGCTTAAGACTCTTCCACATGATGTGTGTTCTTCCCTAAACGAACCCTCGTATTTCTCATAATCAAATGGGCACCTTTTGTCTGTTACGCAGAACAGACATTCAGCTTCTGGGCAGCTTTTGTGGCCAACGATGGAAATCTTTCACAGGAAAGTCAAAACTATCAGGGAGTTTAATAATTTGTATGGACAAAACAGATGTCCCAGAAGTGCACACAGCTTTCACTGAATAACTTTGCCCACAGTGACATCAGATCTTCTCACTACACAAATTACTACTTGGGGCCTGGGGTCTGTTGGTATTTGTCTGAGTGATGATACTCTGCGTAGCTCGTGAAACAGAACAAACAGAAGGCTTAAATGAGCCTAAAGATTTGTGAACTGCTGATCCTACAGAAAGGACACCCTTTATTGCTTTTACATCCCACAGTAGCCAGTACAACCTGGGGTTTTTATGACTGTTCTTATATATTAAGCAAAACTTTTGTGCTCACACTCTAAGTTACAGAAAGGCAATATACAGATCTTTACACTCACACAAGCTGTGATGTGGAAGGTAAGGCTCACAAAAGGGTCTTGTTTTAAATCTTGCATTCAATAAACTGCTAGAAGAACAAAATGAAAACAAGCTATTGTGTTAATCTCCAGATTAGCCCTCGTAGTCTGTCAATTTAATACTGATTAGTAAACAATGTCCATAATTAAGCTGTTGTTGGAGACACAAATGCCCCACGAGCCCGAACTAATGCGTAGTATTCAATCCTTTTACAAAGGATGGCAGATACAATTCCAGGAATGTTAATGCTGTCAAGTATCCATGATGTACATAACAAAAGAGAAGGCAGAGTTGAGGTAATTAAGCTCACACTAGACCCTCTCTCCAACCTGTACGTGTTTATTGACTAAATGTTATTAGGTGTAGTAAATAAAATGCCACTGAATCGTGGGAGTTGGGACCAAAAATGGTATGAAGTTTATGGGGCCGTCAAACTCTGGATTCCCCTGGCATCAAAGCACACACATACCCTTTGCTAAGGCTAGTGACATTAATGTGCATGACAGGGGTCCATGGGGCCGTGGTCCCCTAATTGTTTAGGAGACCTTTTAGTCTGGTTGCAGACTGCATGTCTTGGTATTTGTGGAGCTAATTGCACTAAAATCCGCCAGCACAGTGTTTGCAATGATGGGTTAACTCATTTATCCTCAGAATAATACTCAGCTCTTTGTCAACCTGGTCTCCCGCATTCACTCCTAGACTGTCACCCCAGATGCAGGAGGAGGAAGCAGGCTTCCGACAGTGCTGCCGATGGAAACTCACTGACTGCACATGTGCCAGAACATAAACATTTAAATATGAAACAATACCATTTTTCTGAGTATTTTCATTACTGGTAACCTTTCCTACTTTTCTTATGAGGATCACAGAGCCAAGTCTGCAGTTTAGTCCCTGACAAACTCCAACAGTCAGGACAAGGAGAGGTGCTTGGCCTGGACTCCTCTTAAGAGTTTATTTTTCTATACTGTATCTCGTGGATCTTCAGATTTGAAGTAGCTCTGTGCAGCAGAGCCCAGACAGGCTAATCCTCTGGTTCCCTGTGACATCCTTTTTTTCGCCTCACTTAAGAAAAGAATAGATAAAGGTGGACATAATTATAAGCAATCTTTTATTTTGATCTCAATATTTTTTACATGGGGACAGAAGTGGCACTAGCCGTAGTCTGAAAATGACATAACGCAGAAAAATATTTTCTCCTAATATGGACTCTAAGATTTACAAACTTCAGAGTGAGAGGAATTAAATATTCTTTTTGACATTTTTCCAGAGTTCTTGATTTATGGTATTTTCTCAGACTTCTTGCCCCATATTTACAAACATACAAGTAACTAACAAAATCATAATTAGCAATTCAGTTAGGTGGAGCACTTTCTGTCCAAGGATCTCAAATGTCTTAGTCCACACAGAGCAGCACCGTGCAAGTTTCCTATGGGATCAAATGCATTGATAGCTCCATTGTACAGTTTGGACATCGGCAAATTAAATTGTTTTGCCAAAGGTCAGAAAGAGTGTAAATTAGCGGTAGAACTAGGAAAAATACTCAACAGTATCTTTCCCACTCTCCATCCTAGACTACCCATGCAAACGCAGAACAGCACTGCATGGGCTCCCTGTTTGGACATGTGGATCTGATTAAGGCGGGTCACAAGTTGCCAGAATTTTTGGCCAGGTGGTGACTTAGCTTCTCGGGTGTTACAGAAACACAGCACCTCTGCCCTTCTTTCCTGCCACACTGCAAAAACCAACGCATGCAGGCAGCAGTCCTGTCTCATCCACAGCTACAGGCTTGCTAGAGCCAGCACAGAAAGGAGAGGGGAGGAGATGGGAGTGGGAATGTGCAAGCAGAGGTTAGGGGTAGCACTATACCACAGCACACCAATTTATTTTGGCTGCGACTGCTATGGAATCACAGGCTCAGTGGAAAATGCTCCTTCTAGAAATAGTGCCAACCAGCCAGTATCCCCATCCCTTGAATAGACTCATAACTACCGTTACCGAGATGCAGTGTTTTATCCCAGGTATCAAACTCCCCTCCAACACCTGAAAAGGCCTCTTTCCTTATGTAAGGAGTAAGATTTGCTCTGTCTTCATAAAACCTACACAAAAAGCTACAGGTTTCTGCAGCAGCTTGTTTGGCGTGGTCTTGCAGATCAAGGAGGTATGGCATGAAGCATGCTGGAGGCAGAAAGTGTCACTGTTGCAGTGAGCCTGTTGGGCGGACAAACAGGATTGCTGTAGTGCTCTCAGCGTACCTTCAGAGTGCCTGGTGGTCACTTAGGCCCTGGGGAAATGTGGCCTTGCCAAGGAGCTCAGCAGTCACTGTACCACTGCTGAGCAGCACTGCAGGTTTCTGAAGCTTGAGCCTTTCCAGAAAGCTGCTTGTCTGCCTCATTTGCCCATTCCAAGCTGTCAAAACGAGAGCAGGTGAGACAACAGTGCACACATATGCAGCTCAAAATCTCACTGGATCACACAAAGGTACATCAAAGGGAACAAAGGCAGCAGCTGACATCGAAGGAAATTTGGGCTTGGGACTGAAGTACAGAAGTGAGAACTAGAAGGTATAAAAGTTTTTCCCATTTGACACAGAAGAGTCACACAAGAGTCTGCCAGAGCTTTTACAGAGCCATGGAGGAGATTAATAGAGGAATAACCTCCTTCTCCACTTACTATCCTGCTTAGATGGGGAAAGACTGTGTAGATGAAGCCTCCAGCTCTGCTGAAGAAAGCATATTTGCCAAATAAACCCCATTTTGAACACATTAGCAGAAAAAAAGGAGTATGGATCCACTGTAGTTCCAGTTCACGTTTCAAGTGCATCAGAATAAAACAGGAACCTCTCATTGCTCAGCAGGAAAGGAATATGTGCTTGTCTCTGGATTCATAAAAGAAACAGAAGCTGATCTCACATTTCCCCTTATTCTTTTCATTGTCTCATCATGCAACATACAACTGATTTGATTATAATTTGCAGAGAACTTGGAGGTACTTAGATGAGAGATGCAACAGAAGCACTCACACAGTATATTTTAGAAAAATATTACCCCCTTTCTATATAAGAATATGGATAGGCATATGAAAATTGCTGTCTCTTTTTCCTACTGGCCACAGCCAATAGCTAATGATTCATATGTAAAAGCAAAAATGTCATAATGCACTTAACCAGATGTGAAAAGTGGAGGTGTCGGTGGATAGCTGTCCTTAGCTCCTTACTGTTGCAGTAATTGCTTTCCTTAAGACCTGGAGTGGAAGAGTTTGAAACTTCTCCATACCAAACAAAGACAGCCCCTCTTGGTAAGAGAAACAGTACTTTTCAAAAATAAATTGTTAGCTGGAATATTCTCTAGACTAGCTGTATGCTGTTTGAAAATCTGCTCTTTAACATTCACATAGAACAGAAGAGCTTTCGTACCTTCAAGTGCACCAAGAGGCAAGTAAGTACCTGAAGCACGCTTCACCAATACATAGCACTGGGTTCCTCAAGCAAAGTCTCAGCACAAGAGCAAATTCTGCTAACAGCAGCTTTTTCTTGACTCTTCAACCACAGAGGGCTGAAGGGAGACTCAGGCAGAATGGAAATGTGCAAAGTTACTTTACAAACATCGTCTCCTGGATCCAGCAATACCTGTGGAAAATGGGACAGCCTTCAGCCCTGTCAGTTTCCTAGGAAAATTGTTCATGGAAGCACTGTGTCGCACGCAAAATTAGCAAAGGCCTGCTATTTACATCATTTAAACTAGCCCCGCTCCTTTAGCCTGAAACAGGACTCGCACGAGCACCCTCGTAGGTACAGCTGGGGTGGTTGTGGCAGGCAGCAGGGCAGTGGCGAGCAGCTGTAGCAGGCAGGTTGGCACCAACCTCCTTCCCCAGCTCAGCCTGCTGTGTTGTGCAGCATCTGTCTCCATCCAGAGTCAGGCAGCCTGTTGACCAGAGTGCACCCGGGTGGAGGGAAGTCAAGCCTCACTGCTCTGCTACACAATTTCAGCGCAATCTTGAGCAAACTTCTTGGATCCAGATCCTTCAGGGGACTATTTTTACAGGCCCTTAAGTTACTACTAGGAATTATACACTTAAACAGTTTTGTCATCTCAGTCAAAATTTCTCTGTGTTCCAGATGTTCAAGTGAAAAATAAGATAGCAACACTTCCTTGCTTCCCAGGAATGTTACAGGTACAGAGACAAGTCTCTGAGGTGCCAGGGTAAGTATCTACAGAAAGAGCCACTTAATAAAGTTAACAGAGCTTGTATTAAAACATCATTTGAAAAACAGAGGGTTTAGCGCGGTTTTCTGATAATACATTTTCTGTTTGTCTGTCCCCTCCACAAACACTTGCCAAATTCAGTCATATGTGACGGGGCTGAGAGGTAGAGACTTCAGAGAAATTAAAGACTTTGACTTTTTTAAAAGCAGGTACCTCTCCTCCATTATAGGAGAGAGAGCTTAGCAGTGTATCCCACCACTGAGGAAAACCCTGTGTGACAAGCTCAGCCCTCACCAGGCATCAGGAACCCACAGAGCAAAGAGCCTTTACTTCTGCCCCAAACACAGAAAAAGCTTCAATCAGAAAATCCAGCTATGAGACACATCAATACAGAGACCATGGTTAATTGTTCCACTCTCTGCTGAACCTCTTGTTTAAAAATCCTTTTCACTGCTTCAGCCTTTATCACTTTGCCTGCTGCTGGCCTCTGTTTTGTGAGCATCTACCATTTCATCTACATTTCATACAGGGTTACCAGGCCACAAAGGTAAATCTCCCCTTTTTCTTGATCCGTGAGTTCAGCAGTAGCAATGAGGCTGAACTATTTGGTGTCTACAGTCTCATGTTCACTGTGCACTTGTCCCCCACTCCTTGCCCAGTACCACCCATAGCTGAAACCCCCAGGTGCTCTCCCACCCTGGCTGACAGAGGTGCCTACCCTGTGGTCTTTAATCTGTAAAGAGTCTCTACAGCCCTTCCTGGTGGGCTGTAGAGGCCATCTGGCTATGCGATGCTGCTGAGGCTTCTTTCTCCTGCTGGATTGTTATTTAAAAAAATTAAAGTGCATTTGGCACTTTCTAGTATTGCTTCGTTTGATGAGCCAAGGACACAGGTGCTACAGTTACTATTTCAATAATCTGTTGCAAAACAGAGAGGAAATGGTTTCTGTGGCTGTCCAACGGAGAGGATATGGTCTATGTGACTATGAATGGAAGAGTGTTTTGACACACATGCTTCCAAAAACTAAAACAGCATGATAGCCATCGACTAAGATTAAGGATAAGCAGTTTAGCATTTAAGTACGCAAGAAAAAGCACAGAAACTGCCCACTAGGTCAGACCTAAAATCTACCTAGTTGAGCCTTTTCCCTGGGAGAGGAAGGAGAAGAAAGTAGCAGATATTGAAGGAGAATTATAAGACACAGGGCAAATACAGTACAATTCTTCTGACTGAACTCCACCAGCTTCCAGCAATCAAAGGGACGTGGAGTTTCTGAGCCAGGGTTGCACCAAAAAAATCACATGTAAAAGCCATCAAAGAACTCTATGAATCTCTCTAATCTGTTCTTCAACTCCATTTTCACTTTTTGCTGCCTTAAGTTGTTGGAAGGTCTGCAGTGATAAAATATTCTGGAGCAATTCACAATTATGTTATTTGCTAAAGTTACTTAGAAAAAGGTAAATTGCCTTATTTCACACTATTCAGTAGTTTCCAAACAGCATGTTATCTACATACTGATTAGCTGCATTGAATCACTGGTTTTCACACAGTTAAGCCAAACACATTCGAATAATTTTTGAATAATTTAGTTCTCCATTTGCAAATTAAAATCCATCCTTACTCCATCTCCCATTTCTCCTGCAATTGCAGAGGCAGAATTCCCAGTCTGCTCAGGAGAAGAGTCTGCTAGATTTCCTGCTTGTCCTTCAAATCTGACTGTTCCTCATTCCCCAAATACAGGTACATGGGAGATGCCCTGAAGCAGAAAGAAGGAGGAAACACATTGCCCATAACTTTAGGCGGCTTAGTTAGAATTAAGAAATTGTAGGATATTTTTCTGTAAGCAGGTGCCTGGTCCAAGTTTCCTTTATGCCAATGAGAGTTTTTCTAAAAACTTCAAGGGACTTCAGATCACTTCACAAGAGAAATGAGCTGAAGCTTTTGTGTCAGTTCTCATTTACCAGGCAACAATCATACCAGAGGCAGCAGTTACACCCTGGAAGGGTGGAGATTAGGGGTTACAGACCAAAGGATTCACAGCAAGTGTCACCGAGCCCATCACCCCTGCTGGCGGTTCCAACTATCAGGAACAAAGAATGCCATGGAAAATCATACTGCATTTGCTTCTGAAGGCATTCCCTATGGCAGAAGGAAAGTAGGTTATAATTTGCTGCAAGAAAACTGGGCATTACTCCATCAAGGCAGAAAAAAAAGTGATGTTTTAAAAGAAGATTATGAAATCAGATGCCATCTTGTGGCCAAAACCCATGAAATTGCTATGGTAGATACAATACAGTACACAAAACGCACAATAAATACACAGACAAAAGAGAAGAAGAGAAGAAATAAGGGCTTAAAAGATTGGTGACCTACTATGGAGACTGAATCTCTAAGTCTGCAGTTCTCTAACTGTTTAGTGTGTTTCTGTCCACGAGTGTAGAACCAACTCCTCCATGCTTCTGATAGTTAAACTCCACCAAAAGATAGCTGTGATTATTGACATTTTCCCCCATGTAAGTTTTCTGTGCAAAAAATTGCTATACATCCTCTATAAATTTGCCCAAGTTCTGGCTGAACTGAAGCAGGAGGAAATGCAGGAGACCATAAACAACAAGGCCACTGAATGTTGTTATTGCCCGACATAAAATAAGCGCCTTTCCCATAAGACAAATGCTCTGATTAGGAGATACCTGTGGACTCTTAAGACCTAAATGCTTATTTGTTCGTAATCATGAGAGCTGGGAAAATGGGTGCACAGAGGTGCACAGAGGAAACGAGGATAGCGATGACAGCAAAAGATCTGAAGGAGAATGAGAAGGCATATGTAAAGAGACTACCTAAAAGTATGCTGCGTAGGTTATGGAGGGAACAGAAAACACTCTGCCAGTCATAGATGGGAGGCAGGAGTTTCTTCAAGGTCCCTCTTACTTGTGTTACACTATCAAAGGCATGGAGTCAGTAGCGCTGCCCCAGCCCTCCTTCTATTGAACAACATTTTTTCAGACCCATCCTCCATGTTTTCTTTCTCTGTCCTTTCCCAGCTGCCAACCTGTGCAAATCTGTGGATGAAGATCATTCACTCCCACAGCAGCGAGAGCTTTACAATCTGCTATCTCACACATTACACAACAAGCAATGAGAGGTTTACACCATTGCTAGGGAACAACACACAGATTTGATGTTAGCTCCTCCAGCACTTGAAAATGATTACATATCTATGCATAGAAAAGCTACTTTTGGCCTTTTAGATGATTTCAGATCACCTTCCATGTCCCAAATAGCTGGCTGGAACTAAGTTACCTGTGTGGTCTATGCAGAATATAAAAGCACCACACGCTCAGGTAAAGCCTTTACTGGCACATGTTTTGAATGACTCTCATTCCCGTTTCATGGTTTTGCTAACCAGAAATCATGTGGCCCTCCCATCGCGCTGTGGGAGGACCACGATTCCTGACTGTGCTCATCACAAATACAGTAATAAGTTTCTAACATAAACATAGGCATCTAGTGACACTGAAAATACCTTACAGTATCAGAGACATCTGCACAGCACTGGCAGATACAACAGAGGACCTACAGGAGACCCATGCCTTCCCCAGAGCGACAGCTGGAGACCAGGTGGGATACCTTACAACATGTAAAATGGTGCTAGATGCCTACATTTAGGCAAATGAACTGTTCCCACCCCATGAAAACATACAGGACTATACATTTGAACATATAAAGAAATCCATTTGAGCTCGTAACAGCAGCAGTTGCGAGTAAGGGGTTAACTAGCAGCCATTATTATATTGAGGAAATTGCCCCAACAGAAGTATAATCCACATGGTAGAAGACAAGTGTTATTCACAAGTTATTAATAAAAGAGACCAAAAAGAAGGCAATGGTATACTGTTCTGTTAATCTCATAAGCCCAGATGTTCGTGAAATGAAAAACAGCCCAAGTACATGACCTTTCATACTGATGTAAAGGAATGTTTAAGATATGATGGGATGTTATATATCACAGGATGTTAAAAACATCATGGAAAAAATCCAATATGGATAGCAAAAATTTAAAGAATCAAATACTTACAAAAAGATATATCTGATAAGATGCAAAAAAAAAAAATCAAATCAGATTATACTTTTCCACAGTCATAATTTTACACACTTTTATAGACACCAGCACTTATATAATGTCAAAGTACAATAATGGCAGGAATCACTACAGCATAGGATTGTTACAGTTGCTTGCACACTTTCTGTTAGCATGAAAGAAACCGTTCATTCTTAGGAAGACACACGATGTTCTGTTCTTACGCACAATAAAATGTTATGCAGAAAGCACCCTACGTGCAAAAGAAAAAAATATCTGTGGACTTTATCGCAGCCTGCTCTTGGAGTCAGCTCTTGAGGTAATCGGTTCATTTGGAAGCAAACTAATTTAGGGAAGTGAGATTCTGAAATAAAATTTTACCTGAATGCCAGTCACCCTTTTCTGTTCTAGTACTGGTGAATGAGCATAAAGGGAGAACCGCAGGTATTGTGGGGAGACCAGGAGGAGAAGTCTGTGTGTGCAGACAGCAAAGAATTCAGACATAATCTCTTGGTCTTCCCCCTTGTTTCTTTTCCTTTCAGATGCTTCAGTGTAAAACATGTGGTTTACACTCATCTTTGTGTAAACTTCTGTGGAGTGAGTTTCAGACAGAGGGCAGTCCCTCTGTAAACAAGATGGACAAAGCTGAGACTCGGAATGTGTGGGAACATGTGTCTATTCTAGCTTTTTATTAATACCACCACCTGGTTGATGTGGATTCTGCGACTGCGGACCAGCACAGGCCTACTGGAAGCAATGGAATAAAGAAAAAGAAATTACCCAAAACTTAAAATTTTGTCCCCCATTCTCCACTCCCTACATCCCCACCCTTGCTGACATTGAAACAGTCTGGCCTAGACGAGGGGAGCATGGGGCAAGTTTGGGAGGTCAGTTTACACACGGGTCAGCTTATACGTGAGTGTATACAGTATCGGGGTCTGTTTTCTATTTGCTTGTCAAATACCAACACCATAAAGAAAGGAATAGTACTAAATCCACCATTTTAACCTTACACATACCCACAATTACAGCTGAAATAACTCAGCAATTTTTGAGTTATACGAGTGCAAAGAAAGCATCTGTAACCAATCCCCTATTTTTTGTTGGCCTTTTTTTTTTTTTGGCAATTCTATATCTTAAAAATTGTGAATGCAGTTCTATTTTTTAAAAAAAAAACAAAAAAACTTGTTAAAAAAAACAACACATGTGCTCTCAGGCTGAAAACACACATGCCAAATTCAGCCTGGAGAGAATTTTTACGGCTGAGTTATAAAACCCTGAAAATAGGGATTTATAATGGAAATGCTGACAGACCATTAACTACAATAATAACATAAACGGAGCAATAGAATTTCCAAGTTATCTCCTTTTTGTTTGTGTCAGCATTCCTGCACCAACAGCCTGCGCAACGCGCACACAGCATTAGGAGTACATCACTCGGGGGTCTCTCCTACGGCATTCACAGAATACAGAAGAGAACACAGCAGAGGAAGCAGTGAGGCATAATGTATGCAATGTACATCTCTGGGTGCACCTCATCCCTTCAATCAACCCTAATCATGAGCTTTTTGGATATATGTTTTGTGAGAATCCTGCCACCAAGCAAAGGCAAGTAGCAGGATACCAGTTCACCTGTTTTGCGCTGTGCCCTATGAACAGGAGAGCAAGCCGCTGCTTGCTGATCCCCCACAAAACCTTTCACTGCCCAACACGAGGTTTGCTTTGAGCTTTCTGCGTGACTCACAAAAGAGAGGGAGATAATAACTACTTATGCTGGTGTGTGAAAAGGGGGCACACAAGGACTATTAAAGACTATAACTGCCCGTTGTACACTCTTGCTTTAAAAGCTCAAGCTATGTCTTCTCTGGAAAGATGAATATACGGTAAATACGTAAACTGTCATGCTGCTCAAGATAATTTGTTCCCTATTACAGACAGGGACAAGTTGTTTAAAAATAAAATAAGTAACAGCTAATGCTACAGAATCTGTACATTCTTTGCCCTTACAAGAAACAAGCTCTTACTGGTGAAGATGTGTTTAGCCCATTGCTAGTATGTTGCTAGTTTATAACAAAGCACGTATTCCTAATGAAAAAAGACTCAAATTATTCTGCATGGGGTTGACACTGGGAATGAAAGAGGGTGATAGATCCTCGTACAGTTAGGATTCTGTCAGATTCAGGGTTTTGAAAGATATCCCAATACAATCGGCTTCTGACTCATTCCCTGGCTCGTTTGTCCTATACATCCTAAAACACCTGACATAACACAGCCAGTATCATTATTCCCATTTTACAGATGGTTAAAGAAAGGCACAGTGGTGAAATAAATTCCTAAATATTACATATCAGATCTCTTCCAAAACCCAGGAAAAGAACCAAGTTTTCTCCTTGTTTTAGTAACGCCTGCTGTACAAAACACAGATTTCTATCTTTTTCATTTTAAGGGTAAAAAGGCTAAATATGACCCATGAGTTGACATAATTCATCTGCTTCAGAAAAGCCCTGGTTCACTCCAGAAGCAGACAGCAAGTTCCAACATCACAAAAATTATTTCTTCACAAAAATCCTGAGTTTTATACAAAAAGAGCAAGTTTAAACAAAAGAACAGCACAAAGCAGCAAAACAGTCTTTTTCTGCTAACATCGTCAGCGACTCCTGACAGTCCCTCCCTGCTACCAGCCTCTTCTGACATTCACCAGCTCCCTCAAAGGGGAACCATTCACTTAAAAAACATTATTCTCTTTACTTATCTGCATCGAAAGAAAGGAAACTACTAGTGGCCGAAATGACTCAAGCTGCTTTACTAAGTACTTCTGCCACTATTGCTCTCCTTTTGTCCAACACACGTGTCTAAGCCTTGTCTATGCTAGAGATATTTGGCACGCTGACCATCCTTTGTCCCCCTAGCATGGCTAACACACTACAAAAATGCTCCCAACGGTGCGCAGGCGCTCATGCCACTGTTTGGATTAGAGTGCTTGTAGATGACACATAGCTTTGTCTGTTGTTTACAACCCAGGATAATACAACAGACATTCAGTTGTCCCAGTGTCTCGCCAAGATTAGCACGTGGAAGAGCAGGAGCTGGCTGAAGCTAAGACTCAGCAGGACAGAGGTTAGGCTCGTGGGCAGAGGGAAATGCTCCAAGGATCATTGTGGTTCCCTCAGAGCAAGGACACATGCTCACAGGTTATCAAGAGAATCCACGTTCTGGAAGCTTTCTTGACTCCTCATTGATGCTGTGCTCTCATACAGCAATATCTGTGAGAAATGCTTTCTACCAACCCTGACAAGGCAAAAGTCTGCATGACATCCATGTGATGACCTGGCTTCAGGGATAAATGCCTTCCTCGCTTCCTATCTGTCTC